>CAWUOW010000253.1:0-121654 GCA_963924055.1 Drosophila limbata
ATGCATACAAAGTATCAAGCCTTTCCGCAATGTTAGTTGCTGTATTAGATCTCAATACTATTGTACGCAGGCCAATCCCTAAGTAAAACACTCTCGAGTTTTGATTATGAACTGACATCGTTTATTGAATTGTATGCGGTTTTAAAGGATTCTTATGTACTAATAAACAGAGTAAGATATAGTGTTAATATATTCCTGACTTCTTTTTACTTATTGTATTGTCTTATGTATTTATTTAGATCAAGTCGACAGTTGTCTTGTATTATGTTTGGTTCTCTTTTACTCATTGTCTAGTCTGATCTTATCTTATGTAACAACTATTTGACACATATCTTTTACTCCTTCTTACTCTTGTGCTCTATGCTCTTATCTGCTCTACATATATTTTACTCCTTGCTCTCTATGATCTTATCTGCTCCCACATACATGCAGGCTCGCTTATGTTTATTTGATCTTTTTATTGCTGAGAACCGGGATCTCGCCCCGTGTGGTAATTATATGCCGTCGTGACCCTTTTGCGTCACTTGAGTATTGCACATGTGGTGGCGCATTCCGAGGGCTGATTGAAAAGTATGTTCATTTATGAACATTTTGCGGGGGGCCATGCTTAAGTGGCTGTTGTTGGTGGTGATCCGAAGACTATATTAATATTTGTTTATCTATTTTACATTTCCTTATTATAAACATTGTACCTAAAGCTATCATTCCAATATTGTTTCTTAACCTTATCAAGCTATTAAGTTTTTGTTCATCTTATAATTTCTTCATATTATTAATTTCTTCTACATTATTTATTAGCTTATTAAATATGGCTTTTACTTTATTAAGTGGAATATTATTTGCTAGCTGTTTGATGTTGAATGTCATCCGCTGTTGTAATTACTTGAGAAGCGGTCAGTAAGTGCTTGTCTTGACGGGCAGTGCATCCTTCTTATAGCTGCAAGATGTCTTGTGCTGTTATTTGTAGCACTTGACTGTGTTGACTTCCGCAGGTCCATTCCAGAATTGGTTTGTTGACAACTTGAATAACCAAGTGTTTCGGGATTGCAGCTATGTCCATATGTGTTCGGCTGCTACTTGTTGAAACTCGCATGCTCGTTTTTTCCATCTACTCCTGGGTGAGATTCTTCTACTCGTACAAGTGGCTATTTTGTCGGACTTGTGCTCTCGTTTTTTAATAGTATTGTCTTTCCATTTTTGCCAAAGATGTGTTTTCATTATCGATAGTAATTTCCAACGATCCGTTAACCAAATTTTCTTATCGCTTTCAGTTTCCTTCACCTTCAACATCGGTCTTCCGATTAGAAAATGACCTGGAGTCAGAATATCCTTGCATTCTTTTCCGTAGTCAATCGGATATAATGGCCGAGAGTTGATAATAGCTTCAATTGTCGCTAGCCTGTCCTCGTACTTGAGTGTGCTGTCTCCAATTCCTCCGAAGTGAGGACTTGCCGGCGGGATAAATTGACATTCTATCCTTTCCTTTTGCACCTTTTCTTCTCGATGTTTTGTTTGCTTGGACTGCTCCTCTGTGACATTGTCCAAAGTAGTTTTATTTCTGTTCTTTGGTTTTTTCTTATGCTGATATTCCTTTACCTCCGCTTCCTGTTCCGCTTGTTCCTGTTGTACGCTTTCATTTTGCTTGGAGTCCTTAAGTTGATCGATCGTTTTTCGCTGTTTTGGCTTGTTTTGTTTTGCTTCACCTAGCGTCCGTTCCAGATTAGTGCGCCCTTGTTTTCGCTTCTCCTGGGTTTGCTTCTCATTATTTTGCTCATCTTCGGATACGATTTTCTTGGTTACCGCAACGCCTTGGTGATCTCCATCATCCGTGTCATTTTCAGCCTGTCTAACGCTATCCTTCTCTTCGCTACTTTCTTGCTCTTCCATCTTCTGATTCTGCTTGCCATCTTTTTCCTGTTGTAGCTGCACTTGATCTGCTGAACTTTTTTGTACGGGATGGGGAACAGATTGCACATCGTCTTCCTTACTCAATTTGTCCTTTGATTGTGTGTGTTGTTCTGTTTTCTCTTCCCTTGTCTCTGGCTCTTCAGGAGTCTCTCGTTTTTGCTCTTCATTATTTTTATCAATTTCACCACGGGTTTGTGTCTCCGGATACTTTTTCATAAATGGAATAAATCGTATTATTCGCTCACTATCTTTCCGTAATCTTTTTTCTGAGTTTAGAAAACGTTCCATCTCCCCTTTTTCTTCAGTGAGCTGTTCGTAACGAATTTGCATTGATGACGTTACTTGCTCATGGGATTTCAATTCTTTGATGATTTCTGTTATCCTATCGAAATCTTCTTTGATCTCGTCCAGATCGTTTTGGATTAGTTTTGGATTTTGTCCACAAATGTTCAATGTTCTTTCCAATGAATATATCGCTCTGTTAAATTCTTCTATCCGCATAACATGTTTCGCAATTTTCTTGTATAATTGTGACATTATTTCATTTTGTATAGCTTGAGTTCTCCCAAAGGTTCCATCCATAAAATAATCTTCTGCCCAAAAGGATAAATTTTCCTGTAGAATCTTATCTTGTTTCTTGAACAATTCCCATTTCTCTTGAACTTTTGTTGCCCAATCCAAACTTGGGAATTTGTCCTCTTTTATTTCTTCGCCCCAGCTTTTCAATTGGGCGTATATGGCATATTGACTAACCTCCAGTGCATTGAGCTCCTCTTTAGTATACGCCATTTTGAACTATTTTATTTATTTATTTATTTTTTTTTTTTTATTTATTATTAGCAACTCCTGTTGCCTGGTCTCTCGTGTGGTCGCACGTTACAATGTTGCGCTGCTGTGGATTCCGTTTTACCACTTTCCAACGTAGCGCTTCCTTTTTTATTAGTTCTACAGAACTATTTTTTCTTGCGCCGCTATTCTGGGTTGTCAACTCTGACCCGCGCAGATCTTTCCCTGCGTCGTCCAGTCGCTGATTCCCACGTCGCTTTCTTCTTCAACGCCCAGATGTTGACACAATCTGGTTGATTCGTTGATTTCGGTTATTTTTAGAAACTCCTGTTTCTATTCGTTTTTCCTCTGTGACTTCGCAAAGCCACACTTTGAGGGTTGTTTTTTTTTTCTCGTGTCGCTGCACGTTATATTGTTGCGTCGTTTTGTCTTGGGTTATCGTTCCTGATACTGCGTTGTCCAGGCCAGCGATACCCACGTCGCTTTTTTTGTTGCGCCGTTTATTTTGGGTTATCGTTCCTGATACTTCGTTGTCCAGGCCAGCGATACCCACGTCGCGTTTTTTGCTGATCAGCTCTGATCCCGCGCAGCTCTTTTCCTGCGTCGTCCAGTCGCTGATTCCCGCCGTTAAATTGTTTGCGCCGTTTTTTCTTGGTTGCTAACTTCTGATTCCGCGCAGCTCTTTACTGCATCGTCCAGTCTTGTTGCTCCCACGTCGCTTACTTTGTTGCGCCGTTTATTTTGGGTTACCGTTCCTGATACTTCGTTGTCCAGGCCAGCGATACCCACGTCGCTTTTTTTTTTTTTTTTGTTGCGCCGTTTATTTTGGGTTACCGTTCCTGATACTTCGTTGTCCAGGCCAGCGATACCCACGTCGCTTTCTTTGCTCAGCTCTGATCCCGCGCAGCTCTTATCCTGCGTCGTCCAGTCGCTATTTATTGCGCCGTTTTTCTTGGGTTACCGTTCCTGATACTGTGTTGTCCAGGCCAGCGATACCCACGTCGCGTTCTTTGTTGCGCCGTTTATTTTGGGTTACCGTTCCTGATACTTCGTTGTCCAGGCCAGCGATACCCACGTCGCTTTCTTTGCTCAGCTCTGATCCAGCGCAGCTCTTGTCCTGCGTCGTCCAGTCGCTGTTCCCACGTCGCTCACTTATTCCAGCGTCGTTTTTGTTGCTCCACCGCCGTTCGTCCAATCCCACGCTGCAGTCAATCGTGGTAGCAGGATAATTTTTTATTTTTTATATTCCCTAACTATGCCACGATGCACGACAGGTGCTATCAATGGACTTGATCTGCGCGATACCGATTAAAGTATCTGCTACAGTTGGCAGTCACTGAGCTCAATTGCTCGAAGGACCATATGTATGCAAAGCTATTGAGTCTTTCCGCAATGTTACTTGCTGTTGTAGATCTCAACGGTATTGCACACACAATGCATACAAAGTATCAAGTCTTTCCGCAATGTTAGTTGCTGTATTAGATCTCAATACTATTGTACGCAGGCCAATCCCTAAGTAAAACACTCTCGAGTTTTGATTATGAACTGACATCGTTTATTGAATTGTATGCGGTTTTAAAGGATTCTTATGTACTAATAAACAGAGTAAGATATAGTGTTAATATATTCCTGACTTCTTTTTACTTATTGTTGTAGTGTCCCTTAATATATACGAGTTTTTTTTATTTGTTTTGATTATTGATTTCAAATTTAAACAGTAGATCATGTGAGTTGCTATAAAAGAACTAGGCAAATATCGGAACTAGCAGCTAACAGAACAGTATGGCAACCTTAGCTCTGTTAAAGCAACAGGGCAAAGTTAACATTAGGAACAGCATATTGTCCTTCGATTTTTCCGATCTGGTAGCTCTGTTTTTATGCTATAAAAGCAGCGAAAAAAAGCGCGTCATTCTCTTTGCGAAAATTTTCTGGCCGACACACGATCGTGCATATTTTAATATATATAAAGATTGAGAAGCAGTTTTAACCTGCAAAAGTTTTGGAAGTCTTTGTGGATTAGTGGATTAGTGACGAATCGACGCGCATTAAGGTAAATAACGAATTCAGCAGTTGGCAGAATTTACATTGTTCTTTTTGCCACCAGGTCTTTTCAACCCCCAAAGGTTAGCTGCATTGGGCTACCTCTGGGCAAGATCGCTTGCTAACATCAACATATCTTCCTTGGCTCTAGCGGCTTCAACGCCAGCAGCCAATTGCGAAGTTGCGAGTGGCCAAAAGTGCCAATTGGATGTACCGGCGAAGAAGCGCTAGACGCGCAGCCGCCATCTTTTTTCCTAACCTCAGAAGAGGTACATTGACCCCAAGTGACTGCAGCAGGCTTGCTGAGTCACTCAAGAGTCGTCTCTAAGGGATCAGTGGCAGCATCAGGAGTAGCAGCATTTTATTTTGGAGCAACAGCGCAGAAAGCGCAGATCAGCTGTTTTAGCAGCCGCAGCTGCTCAACGAGGGAGATTGCAGTCAGCAGTGTGTGTAGAATTTGGTGAAAATATGTGTTAGAACAGCAAGAATTGTGCAAACAGTGGGTTTAGGTATTTGCTTATGAAAATGTAAAGAAAAACGAAGAGAACATGCCAATCAAAGAGAATTATAAAAAGTGCATGTAAAATTAAAAATTGTAAAGTAAAAGAGGAAACAAAAGGTTAAACTTTTCTAAGTATTTTATATATTTACATATCGATTGTATTTCTTTAATTTTCAATTGCCATTTCTGCTGCTAACACTTAGAGAAAATACTAACTAACCACACACAACACAACATCATCTGGAGACCTATGGAGCGCTTCATCAGGATTTCTAGGGGTGAGTGAACACACCAGAAAGGTGTTGGAAAAAAAAAAAAAAGAAAAGTAAAGTAAAGTTCAACGGATTCTGGACAACCAGAGAAGTGAAGTGCCAACTTATGTGACAAAGTGAAAATATAAAATGAAAACGTGAAAAAAGGAAATTAAAGTAAATTGTATTGTAAATAAAATCACCTGTCCATAAGTGCGCGCGCAGCTTTTCTTTTTGGTCAGTTTTCGATTGAAAGCAGAGTAATTTAAATTGAAAAATATTTATAAATGTAATCGAATGAATCTCATCTAACAGCTGATTAAAAAAAAAAATACCTTTTTGTTCCCTCTTGCACTGAAAGAAATATATTAAAGTGACCCACAAATAAAACGAAGAAAATATAAAAAAGAAATTAAAATTGTAAGATTCAATCAAGGCACATGCACAATTAAAGCAAATGCTTGTGTTTTTCCAAATAATGAAAAGCATATACCCAATTTAAAACAGACAGATTTTATTTATTGCATAAAATTTTATTTAAAATCAAATGAAGAAAAATTTGTAAAACTAAAAAGAAGAATTTAAAAATTTATAAAGAAATTAAAACGAAACAAAGAAATAATCGTGCATTGAAATAAAACAAGTCAAAATTGTAAAGATATTTTGAAACGACTTGGATGAAAATTTAAAAAACAAAAATTGCTGAAAAAGAAAGCAAAAATGAATATTGTAAAACATTAATTTTAAGTTCCATTATGTAAAACTTTATTTGATTTCCCACATATTTGTCCATGGTTAGGGCATATATTTTTGTCGAGAGTGCGTAGAACGGAAGTCATAATGGATTGATTCGGATAGGAATTATGATTAGGAATAAATGTCATATATTGAAATTTGTCTGATGTGTCGTCTATTTATGAACATGGAGTGATTTGTTAGTTTTTCGTAAGGCAAGGATGAGGTAAAAAGGAACTTTAGGGAGTCTGATGAAATTATATCGCGCAAAAGGACTCATAGGCAGGGTGGGTTGTGACGCGACATGCTATTACTTTCACCTTAATAGCATGGACCCAATATTATTTTCGTGACTACACTTGGTGTTGTTCTGTCCCTCCATCTCTTTTCGTTCGTTTTCTTCTTTAACTTCGGTGTTTATGAATTGTGGCAAGGATTTCCCAGATTACTTATAAATTTAATTGTAATGAGGAGAGTGTGGAAGAGTATGTCAAAAGAACCCCCCCACAGGCTGTTTTGCTAGCCAAAGCCAGGGAATCCACCCGTCGACCTCTATTCTGTCCAGAAACCCCTCTCACGCAGATTTAGTTTTTTTGTTCGAGCTAACCTGTGACATTACATATTTGGCGCCCAGACGTGGGGCAATGAAAACCAAGTGTTAGCTGAAGTTTTTTGCCTCGCAAGATTAATTTGGAGATGCAACAATTTCAATTCTCTTTTTTCCCTTTTAAATTTATATTTTCTATTACTTAATAATTACTGTTGCAGAGACCTGTTGAATGATTGAAGGAAGTTTGAATTTGTGGCTTGACCAAAATATCGACCTCAGTCTTCGATAGGAAATCAACAATTTTGTAACAATAATAGTAGGTAAATTCTCGTTGAAGATTTCGAGCAGTTTATGGCTAACTAACTTGTTATTACTTTTTGGAACTCATTTGATTGGCAAGACTATCATAATGACCGAAAGATATAATTTCAAGGATAGAGTTATAGCGAGTTTGAATTTCTCAAGAAGGACGCGTTAGTTGGCTTAGGAGTTGTTTTGATAAAGTTTGGAATTTCGTGGCTAATGGCAAAAGCTATGCCAACGACCACTTTTAGAAAGAACAATTTTTTTAAATCATCGATCGTGGACTTTAAATTCTTTTTTCTCTTTTCTATTTTCGATTAGTTATTCTTTTATTTCCCTTTAAAAAAAATTCAAGTGTACAGAACGTTAATAATATTAGGCATATTATTACCTCTGAATTGACCTTACAGAAAATATTTATGAATAAACAAAAACTGAAAAATTTAATTAAAATTATAAAAACAAAATGGCTACTATAAGAAGCAATGAAAACTTAGTCAATCTTTTCGCCGACACGGCATTGCAAGAGGCTAGGTGCAAAATTTGTCAGAAACCTTTGTTTGACGCACATAATCGCGTTCTCTCAACGAAATGTCAACATCATTTTCATGAAGTGTGTATTTCGGATTGGGTTTCTGAATTTAAAGAATGTCAATTATGTCACAAGGTGGCACAGGTCAGCGACCTATACCCAGTAAAACAGCCTTCTGGTTCTCTTGAAAATAAAGAGCAGGAGCAAGGAGCTGTAGGAGGTCCTCCAGTATTTAGCTTAGAAAAGACAACTCAAGTAGCAGCAAATCCGATCCAAAAGGATCAGAGTATTGGCAAAGCTACAGGAGCAGTGTCAAAGGAGCATAATACAAGGTATAAAAAGAGGACGCAGAAAGCTAATAATGATGGCAAGGGTGATGTTGTTTTGCATAGGACCGAAGTAGACCAACAGACAAGTGCTAGGAAGTCCAAGAAGCAACAGAACAAGGACACTCAAAGGAGATCGGGTGTTGAGTCTAGACAGAGTCCAGAATCCAATTCTCCTGGGGTCGACTATGGGTTTATTTTTGATCAACTTGAACGAATAGTTGCTAGGCAGTTGGGGTCACTGCAGTTGCAAGATGAACCTCCTGTACAGGAGCCAATCAGGGCACCTTCTAGGAATCATTCAGCCGCAACAGGGTCTCAGCAGCTAAGTGAGCGAAGTAATGTTAATTTAATAAATAACGCGCTCACGGGAAACCAAATCAGGCCAGAAAGAATATCCCAGATAATTAATAGCTGGAATGTTAAGTTCGATGGCTCATTTAAAGGAGTCACAGTAGGAGAATTCGTCTACAGGATCCAAACTTTGACAGAGGATTGCTTAAATAATGATTTCGAGTCCTTGTGCAAAAATTTGCATATACTGTTAGTAGGCAAAGCTCGAGAATGGTATTGGAGGTACCGAAAGGCTTCTCAACAAATTATTTGGCAAGAATTTTGCAGCGCTCTAGAGTACCAATATACTGACTATCGAACAGATTCAGAGATCTTGGAAGATATTCGAGAGCGAAAGCAAAAAGTAGGCGAGTCTTTTGAAAACTTTTATGATGAGATAATGACTCTCTCCTCAAGAATGTCGGCAGGTATAGAAGAGAAGCAGCTCATCGAGATTCTCGTACGAAACTTGCTACCCGACATTAGACACGAGTTGCTATATGTTCAGGTCGGTTCAATAGCTCAACTGCGTAAAGTCGTGCAGATGCGAGAAAATTTAATGGCAGACTTAGCAGTTAAGCGTAGTAGCAAAGCTTTCAATGTTCATGGTAGTGGCAGGAGAAATATATCTGCTTTAGAAGAAGAAGTTCCTCAGTGTCATGGTGATCAGCAAAGTACCATCGAGGCTATTCAAGCCCCTATTAAGGTGTATAAATGCTGGAATTGTGACATAGAAGGCCATGGATGGGATATGTGCCTGCAGGAGAGGAAAGTTTTTTGTTATGGTTGCGGAGCTAAGAATGTGTATAAGCCACAGTGTGTAATTTGTTTGGCGCGGAAAGCGGAAAACCAGCAGAAGGGACCAGTCGGCAACAAAAGTCGAGTGGCCCCGAAATCGCACTAGAAACTATTAAGAGTATACCGGCTAGCTCAGATTCAATTTGCTCAGCTAGTAAACAACCAGATTATGTCCTTAAACAACCAGATTATGTCCTTAAACAACCAGATTATGTCATTAAACAACCAGAATGTAGTTTTACAAATCCAGATGGTAGCACAACAACGGATGTTCATTTATTCCCAATAAGACCGTATCACGAAAGGCTTGCAGAATATTTTAAAATTCGTGCAAGAATTTTTGAAAACGAAGCTGTTCCGAAGCGAAGTAAACCGAAGCGTTCGACTAGGAGAATACGAGAATTTTGGAAGACAGTAAGACAGACGAAACGAATGTTATTATCATCTCTCGTCAACCAGGAATCTGATGGTCGTTTTTATGCCGAAGTGTCCTTTCTAGAATTTCGCGAAAAAGGTTTGCTTGATTCCGGGGCCAATATAAGTTGCGTGGGTTCGGATCTGGCTAAACAGGATTGGGCTCAATGTCCATCTTTTCGCCGTATATCATCGCAAGTCAGAACAGCAGATGGGCGTGCTCATTCAGTTATAGGATTTTTGTCCATAGAAATTACGTATAAAACTTGTACTAGGAAAATTAAGCTATATGTTATTCCATCTATTAGTCAGAGAGTTATTTTAGGAGTCGACTTCTGGAAAGCTTTTAATTTAGCGCCAGGGTTAATTTCATCCGTGGAAAGTCAGGACTTTGTAGACTCATCTTCTATCGAGGAAGACAGGCTGTATCCTTTAAACGCGACACAGCAGAGTCAATTAAATGCAATTGTTTCTCTTTTTCCATCATATGAAAAGCAAGGGCTTGGAAAAACTTCATTGATTACACATCATATCGATATAGGCGAGTCGAAGCCTATTAAACAGCGTTTTTACCCAGTTTCTCCAGCAGTGGAAAAACTAATGTATGGCGAGATCGATCGCATGCTAGAATTAGGAGTGATTGAGACTTCAAATAGTCCTTGGAGCTCTCCAATGAGACTAGTTGTGAAACCAGGGAAAGTTAGATTGTGCTTGGATGCGAGGAAAATAAATAGTTGTACCACAAAGGACGCTTATCCCTTACCAAGTATAGACGGCATTTTTTCGCGGCTTCCGAAAGCTAATCTGATTTCCAAAATAGATCTAAAAGATGCATATTGGCAAATTGCATTATCTGAGTCTTCACGTGGCGTCACTGCATTCACCGTCCCAGGGCGTCCCTTATATCAATTCAAGGTCATGCCTTTTGGACTGTGTAACGCAGCACAGACAATGTGCCGACTTATGGATGAAGTCATACCGCCAGAATTAAAATATTGCTGTTTTGGGTATTTGGACGATTTGTGTGTAGTGTCCGAAGACTTTGATGATCACCTTAGGGTATTATTGCGACTAGCAGAGCGTTTTCGTAGCGCTAATCTGACTCTCAATGTGAATAAAAGTCAGTTCTGTGTGACTGAGGTGAGGTACTTGGGTTTTGTTATTGGTAGAGGAGGCATCGCTACAGATCCGAGCAAAATTGAATCTATTCTTAATTGGCCGACGCCCAAATCCATAAAACAGACCCGTAGCTTCTTAGGATTAGCTGGTTGGTATCGACGCTTTATAGCTAATTTCTCAGAGCTTACGTCTCCCATCACCGATTTGTTATCGACTAAAGCAAAATTTATCTGGACAGACAAAGCACAGGAGGCGTTTGATAAGCTCAAACTTGCTTTAACTTCTGCGCCGGTTCTTCAGAATCCCGACTTTAAAAACAAATTCTTTCTCCATTGTGATGCAAGCGATCATGGTGTAGGTGCAGTTCTCGTGCAGTTGAATGCAGATGGGGATGAAAAGCCAGTGGCCTATATGTCTAAGAAATTAAATTCGGCACAGCGCAATTACAGCGTAACGGAAAGAGAGTGTCTTGCAGTCCTGTTAGGAATTGAAAGATTTAGGTGCTATTTAGAATTGCAGAGTTTTGAAGTGATAACTGATCATGCTAGTCTTTCGTGGCTGATGAAGCAAACAAACCTAAAAGGACGCTTGGCAAGATGGGCAATGCAGCTGCAAGGATATGCGTTCACTTTCAGCCATCGAAAAGGTAGTGACAATGTGGTCCCAGACGCTCTTTCGAGAATGTTTGCCGATGACATAGCCGTATTAGAGTCATACGGACCCGAAATTGATTTAGATTCCGCATGTTTTTTAGACGATGACTACATTAAATTGAAAGAGAAAATTGAATACAATAAAGAATCATATCCGGATATTAAAATTGTGGATAAATACGTTTATATACGCACGTTACATTATGATGGGTCAGAAGAAGGCCAGCAACAATGTTGGAAACTGTGGGTACCACAAGGGATGACCGAATCAGTAATAGAGCGTGCGCATAAGGCAGTGGTATCAGCTCATGGTGGAATGGCTAAAACGCTTGATATCATTCGCAGGCATTTCTTTTGGCCAGAAATGGTGACACAGATTCGCGCGTATATTCGCGACTGTGAAATTTGCAAGACAACAAAGGCTCCGAATTTTAATCTTAAACCTCCCATGGGACAAATGGCAGAGTCTGCTCGGCCGTTTCAGCGATTGTATATCGATATACTTGGTCCTTATCCCAGAAGTAAGCAAGGCAATATAGGCATTTTAATTGTATTGGATCACTTTTCTAAATTCCATTGGCTGTATTTATTAAAAAAGTTTACATCAAAAGCGATACAAGAATTCCTACAAGACCAGATTTTCTTTGTGTACGGAGTTCCTGAAATATTGATCAGTGACAACGGATCACAGTTTAAGGCAAATGATTTTAATGCTTTTCTTACCACATTTGGCATACGTCATACGTATACGGCATTGTATTCGCCACAATCGAATGCGTCAGAACGCGTTAACAGATCCATTGTCTCAGCTATAAGGTCATATTTATCATCCGATCAACAGGACTGGGATTTGCATATTCCAGCCATTAGTTGTGCGTTACGTAGTTCACATCATCAGAGCATAGGATGTTCACCATATCATGCGTTATATGGATTTAATATGATCACGCATGGCTCATGCTATCAGCTTCTTAAAAATCTTAACAGCCTGGATGAGCCACGAATCGAATTGCAGAGGGAAGATCAATTAAAAATTTTAAGGAAGAAGTTGCGTGAAAATGTGAAAGAGGCATATAACAAGCAAGCGAATACGTACAATCTGCGAACTCGTGAAGTAGAGTACAAAGTGGGCCAAGAAGTATTACGGCGCAACTTTGTGCAAAGCAATTTTCAAAAAGGAATTAATGCTAAATTATGTCCAACATTTTTAAAGTCACGCGTACGAGAAAAATTAGGAAATGTTTATTATGTTCTTGAGGATCTACAAGGGAAATTAGTTGGAACTTTTCACGCGAAAGACATCAGGCAATAAGAATAAATGGTATAGGATTTTTCTGTCAAATTTGTCGCGTAAAGTACTACTAATTTGACAGTGGTTGTAGTGTCCCTTAATATATACGAGTTTTTTTTATTTGTTTTGATTATTGATTTCAAATTTAAACAGTAGATCATGTGAGTTGCTATAAAAGAACTAGGCAAATATCGGAACTAGCAGCTAACAGAACAGTATGGCAACCTTAGCTCTGTTAAAGCAACAGGGCAAAGTTAACATTAGGAACAGCATATTGTCCTTCGATTTTTCCGATCTGGTAGCTCTGTTTTTATGCTATAAAAGCAGCGAAAAAAAGCGCGTCATTCTCTTTGCGAAAATTTTCTGGCCGACACACGATCGTGCATATTTTAATATATATAAAGATTGAGAAGCAGTTTTAACCTGCAAAAGTTTTGGAAGTCTTTGTGGATTAGTGGATTAGTGACGAATCGACGCGCATTAAGGTAAATAACGAATTCAGCAGTTGGCAGAATTTACATTGTTCTTTTTGCCACCAGGTCTTTTCAACCCCCAAAGGTTAGCTGCATTGGGCTACCTCTGGGCAAGATCGCTTGCTAACATCAACATATCTTCCTTGGCTCTAGCGGCTTCAACGCCAGCAGCCAATTGCGAAGTTGCGAGTGGCCAAAAGTGCCAATTGGATGTACCGGCGAAGAAGCGCTAGACGCGCAGCCGCCATCTTTTTTCCTAACCTCAGAAGAGGTACATTGACCCCAAGTGACTGCAGCAGGCTTGCTGAGTCACTCAAGAGTCGTCTCTAAGGGATCAGTGGCAGCATCAGGAGTAGCAGCATTTTATTTTGGAGCAACAGCGCAGAAAGCGCAGATCAGCTGTTTTAGCAGCCGCAGCTGCTCAACGAGGGAGATTGCAGTCAGCAGTGTGTGTAGAATTTGGTGAAAATATGTGTTAGAACAGCAAGAATTGTGCAAACAGTGGGTTTAGGTATTTGCTTATGAAAATGTAAAGAAAAACGAAGAGAACATGCCAATCAAAGAGAATTATAAAAAGTGCATGTAAAATTAAAAATTGTAAAGTAAAAGAGGAAACAAAAGGTTAAACTTTTCTAAGTATTTTATATATTTACATATCGATTGTATTTGTTTAATTTTCAATTGCCATTTCTGCTGCTAACACTTAGAGAAAATACTAACTAACCACACACAACACAACATCATCTGGAGACCTATGGAGCGCTTCATCAGGATTTCTAGGGGTGAGTGAACACACCAGAAAGGTGTTGGAAAAAAAAAAAAAAGAAAAGTAAAGTAAAGTTCAACGGATTCTGGACAACCAGAGAAGTGAAGTGCCAACTTATGTGACAAAGTGAAAATATAAAATGAAAACGTGAAAAAAGGAAATTAAAGTAAATTGTATTGTAAATAAAATCACCTGTCCATAAGTGCGCGCGCAGCTTTTCTTTTTGGTCAGTTTTCGATTGAAAGCAGAGTAATTTAAATTGAAAAATATTTATAAATGTAATCGAATGAATCTCATCTAACAGCTGATTAAAAAAAAAAATACCTTTTTGTTCCCTCTTGCACTGAAAGAAATATATTAAAGTGACCCACAAATAAAACGAAGAAAATATAAAAAAGAAATTAAAATTGTAAGATTCAATCAAGGCACATGCACAATTAAAGCAAATGCTTGTGTTTTTCCAAATAATGAAAAGCATATACCCAATTTAAAACAGACAGATTTTATTTATTGCATAAAATTTTATTTAAAATCAAATGAAGAAAAATTTGTAAAACTAAAAAGAAGAATTTAAAAATTTATAAAGAAATTAAAACGAAACAAAGAAATAATCGTGCATTGAAATAAAACAAGTCAAAATTGTAAAGATATTTTGAAACGACTTGGATGAAAATTTAAAAAACAAAAATTGCTGAAAAAGAAAGCAAAAATGAATATTGTAAAACATTAATTTTAAGTTCCATTATGTAAAACTTTATTTGATTTCCCACATATTTGTCCATGGTTAGGGCATATATTTTTGTCGAGAGTGCGTAGAACGGAAGTCATAATGGATTGATTCGGATAGGAATTATGATTAGGAATAAATGTCATATATTGAAATTTGTCTGATGTGTCGTCTATTTATGAACATGGAGTGATTTGTTAGTTTTTCGTAAGGCAAGGATGAGGTAAAAAGGAACTTTAGGGAGTCTGATGAAATTATATCGCGCAAAAGGACTCATAGGCAGGGTGGGTTGTGACGCGACATGCTATTACTTTCACCTTAATAGCATGGACCCAATATTATTTTCGTGACTACACTTGGTGTTGTTCTGTCCCTCCATCTCTTTTCGTTCGTTTTCTTCTTTAACTTCGGTGTTTATGAATTGTGGCAAGGATTTCCCAGATTACTTATAAATTTAATTGTAATGAGGAGAGTGTGGAAGAGTATGTCAAAAGAACCCCCCCACAGGCTGTTTTGCTAGCCAAAGCCAGGGAATCCACCCGTCGACCTCTATTCTGTCCAGAAAACCCTCTCACGCAGATTTAGTTTTTTTGTTCGAGCTAACCTGTGACATTACATTGTATTGTCTTATGTATTTATTTAGATCAAGTCGACAGTTGTCTTGTATTATGTTTGGTTCTCTTTTACTCATTGTCTAGTCTGATCTTATCTTATGTAACAACTATTTGACACATATCTTTTACTCCTTCTTACTCTTGTGCTCTATGCTCTTATCTGCTCTACATATATTTTACTCCTTGCTCTCTATGATCTTATCTGCTCCCACATACATGCAGGCTCGCTTATGTTTATTTGATCTTTTTATTGCTGAGAACCGGGATCTCGCCCCGTGTGGTAATTATATGCCGTCGTGACCCTTTTGCGTCACTTGAGTATTGCACATGTGGTGGCGCATTCCGAGGGCTGATTGAAAAGTATGTTCATTTATGAACACCATGACTCCTGGAGCTTCATTTCAAATTCACGCATTTTGCGATGCAGTAGCCTGGCATATGGTGCTTGCATTTATCTTCGATCAGAAACTCAGGATTCAATTTCATCGCATCTTTTATGTTCCAAATCCAGAGTTGCCCCTCTTAAGACAATCACTATACCAAAATTGGAACTGTCTGCCTCACTAGTTCTGGCTGAACTGGTCGCCAGCATTGCTCATATTGTGCCTTTCAAATGCGGCTACCACTGCTGGTCGGATTCCACCATAGCGCTCTCATGGATTCGCGAGTCGCCATCAGAATTCAACGTATTTGTGTCTAATCGCGTCGCAAAAATACAGGAGCTGACTCAAGGAATGACTTGGCATCATGTACCAACATCCTGCAACCCAGCTGACATATTATCACGTGGTTGCACGCCGAAGGAGCTGATGAGTCAAGTGCTGTGGCAACATGGTCCTCAGTTTCTTAGAGCTCCCAGCTCAGAGTGGCCTGCAAATGTGCTGCCTGCAGTTAACCTGCCAGAACGTCGTCGCAAGGTGCTAATCACCACAACAAGATCAGACTTATCAGCCCTTTGCAAATACCAAAACTCATTTGCCTCTCTACAACGTGTCTTTGCCTATATTCGCAGATTTTGGCTCTTTATATCGAATAAGCAATCTGAAACCTCACTCAAGTTGACCGTCGAGGATCTGCGCATGGGCACATATCTTCTCATCAGAAACATCCAAGAAGTCTCCTTTGCTGTCGACTATGCAATGCTTTCTTCAAAGAAGTCACTTCAAGCCAAAAGTTGTCTACTGTCGCTCTACCCATTCATTGATGTGAATGGATTGTTAAGAGTTGGAGGCAGACTACAAAATTCGCAGTTGGAATACGACGCCAGACATCCTATCCTATTACCCAAAGGACATCCGGTCACAAATGCAATCATCGTGCACTATCACCAAAAATTACTGCATGCAGGACCTAGAAGCCTTCTCGCGACAATAAGGCAAGCATATTGGCCAATTGGTGGACTCAAAGCGGTGGCCACCGTTGTCAACAAGTGCTTGAGGTGCTTCCGGCTGAAACCAAAATATGCCGAGCATATAATGGGCAGGCTTCCAGCGGATCGTGTTCGTCCAAACCCAGCGTTCCACACAACAGGAATCGATTACTGTGGTCCTTTTCGTCATAAGCCTGAGACCAGGAATAAGGAGCCTGTTAAATGCTATATAGCTATTTTTGTATGCTTTAGTACCAAAGCTACTCATATTGAAGTTGTCCAGGACCTGTCGACTGCATTATTTATTGCTGCTCTGAGGCGCTTCATAAGCATCATAACAATGCTGTATCGAAGATTTGCCTGGCTATTGGAATCGATTGGAACTTTATACCACCTCGATCTCCACACTTCGGTGGATTATGGGAGGCGGCAGTAAAGTCTGCCAAATATCACTTTCTTCGTACTGCTGGATCCTCTTCTCTTAGTCTCGATGAACTTCGTACTTTAGCTTATGAGATTTCTGCAATACTTAATTCTCGCCCTCTTTACGCTATTTCAGAAAGCCCTGGCGACTCAAGCTTTCTAACGCCTGCGCACTTCCTCATTGGATCAACGTTTACCGCCATAGACGAGCCTGACATCACACACTTAAAAGAAGGACGTCTGAGTCGGTGGCAGCGCGTATGCCAAATGCGTCAAAACTTCTGGCGCAAATGGAGCACCGACTATCTTTCGATTCTCCAAGAACGCAGCAAATGGAGAACTTCAAAGACTGCTCTTCAGCCTGGCTCCCTGGTACTACTTAAGGACGAAAATCTTCCATCTTTAAAATGGCGGCTCGGCAAGGTGGAGTCCACAATACCAGGAGATGATGGCGTACCTAGAGTGGCGATCGTTCGAGCCTCAACTGGTCTGGCCAAGCGAGCTGTAACCAAGCTTGCAGTTCTGCCCCTTTCTGACCACGTCGATTGAAAGTGGATCCCTTCCAATGGGGGGAGTATGTCGGGAGCAGAAAACTCAACTAAAGTCTAATAAATATAATATTAGTAAATGTAAATGCCTTGCGCAAATGTTTGCCTTGCCAAAATTAAGCTCTATTGTTATTGTAATCAAAGCTCTTAAAGCTCGCATATTCTTGCATTCTTTCTCTCTCTCATGTCATTAAATTTGAGAGTGATCTAACTTTGTAACTGGCAACTTCATTACTACTCTTCTTTAATCTTTCGATTGAAGCAGACGCGCAAAACACATTCGTGCAACTCGAAAATAAACATTACAATTAATTAAAATAAAACGAACATAAAATTATTTCGTTGGCAATTAGTGCGAAGGTGGATATTGTTCTTCCTCTAAACATTAGTTATAATGTTTTGTTCCTTATTAATATGATCTGTAATGTTATTGAATCTTATGATTACTTCTTTATCAAACTCTGTTTGCTCGTTAATTATCCTACTCATTTTATTTGTTCTTTGTTCTCTATCTTCAAGGGCCTTTTCTATTTTTTCCTGATCGTTCGCGTCCATGTTTCCCGTCACTACCTTTATTATACTGCCCAATCCGTTGAAAATTCCTCGTCTCTGTCTCTGTCTTGGTAAAATTGTATATAATTTGTCCTTTACCTGTTGTAATTTTGTTTTCAAAATACTAATTGTTTCTCTCGAGAAATCGGTACTTTGGATTGATCCCAAAGCTTTTTCTAACCCTAGTATGTTTTCAGTGTATTCTCCTAACTTTATAATATGATTGAACTGCTTGTATCCCATGATTGACCTTGCCTGTCCGAGGTCCAACTTTGCTATTTGTTCCTCCCTCCTTATTTCCCTTATGGTCATATCTTGTCCCCAGGTCATGGTGATTCTGAAAAATAATAATATTTATTTGACATGTCAGCTTTTTCGTCTTTTTATTTTTGACTTGTGTATTTTCTGTTCCTTTTCCGTTACTAGTGTTGCCCCCATATCCTGTTTTACCTGTTGTGTCGAAAACCTAGGTGTTAGTTTATTACGTCTGTTTTCCTTCCTGAATACTGTGTCACCAGGGTCTACCACTATCGGGTCCGATCGATCTTCATTCAATTTTTCAATGATCGTCTCTTTCTGGTGCTGCATTTTCGTTACTACGTTCGGGTAAATCTTCTGTTTAAACTCGTTTAGTTTAGTCAAGTAGTCGTGTTCGTCGTTAAAAGTTACAGTATTATTAAATATATGTGATCGTCCAGTGAATAATTTAAACGGGGCAATTTCGTCGTTGAGTGGATTGCGTTATTATATGTAATGAATTTTTCTGACAAAATCTCGTCGTGGTCACACATCAGTTTATTTTGTTGCCTTTCTTCGTAAATTATTCTGTATATTTCTGTTAGGGTGGAATGTAACCTTTCCACAGGGGCGTTACTTGAGGACTGTTGAAACGAGGTTACATATAAATCTATATTATATTGTTTGCAAAAATCTCTGAAAAGATTTGAAGAATATTCTGCCCCTGATCGCACACAAGTTTCTTAGGAATACCATATAAGCTTACAAAATGCTTAATTGCCTTAAGTACGCTCAAGCTATCTCTTCACCCAATGGTATATCCTGCTGCGAATTTTGAAAATTTGTCAATGATTGTGAATATTGACTTCCCGTTAATTGTATATAAATCAGTGTGCAAAATATCTAGTGGTAAGTTTGGTGTTTCTGTTATTTGGAAATAATTTTTGGGAGGATTTCTATCATAATTTAGTGTTTGACAAGTTCTACAATTATTGATTATTTGTGATATCATTACTTTCATGTTTGGAAAAAAATATTGTCTCTTCAAATGGAGGTAGGTCTCTTCTATGCCCCTATGGTTACTGTTCTTATGATAAGTCTGTATTTCTCTTTCTTGTTCGGCTATGTCTGTCAAGTCAGTTACGAATAACGTACATCGTACGATTTTATACATTTTACTGGCTGAAAAATAGGTCTCAAATGCCCCCAACACGCTTTCATAAATCTCGTCCGTTGTAAATATCGCGTAAGTCTTATTAGGTTTGAGGATTTCTTTCAACGTTTTGGCCGTGTCTTGTATGTAAAATTTTGGTTTCTTTATGAGTCTTCTTATTTTGTTCCTAAACATTGTCTCTGAATGTGTCTCCACAATTTGCCCTACTTGAAAAACTATTTGCAAAGCGTACTCGTTCAGTGGTCTATCCGAGGTAGGTATCTGGTTATCTGCGCCTGTCTGGTTTATGTTAACGTTTATTTCCACTCTGCTTAAGGTATCAGCTACTACGTTCTGTGACCCACTTTTATACACGACTTCATAGTCCTACTCCAAAAGCTGCAATTTCCATCTAACTAATTTTGAATTTGGTTCTTTAAATCCCATTAGCCACGTGAGGGGCCTATGGTCTGTAATAATTTTAAATTTATTTCCGAAAAGATAGGGTCTGAAATACTTTATTCCCCATATTATTGCGAGCATTTCTTTTTCGATTGTCGAATAGTTACTTTCTGTTTCGTTTAGGGTTCTGCTTGCAAATGAGATTGGGCGATCCGCCCCCATGTTTCCTTGAGACAAAACGGCTCCTAATGCCACATTGCTGGCGTCTGTTGTCAGAATAAAGGGTTTAGAGAAATCAGGGTACTGCAGAACTGGATCGTCGCATAAAAGTGTTTTACAATATTCAAATGCTCTAATGAACTCATCGTCTACTTTAATATTCTGTTTGCCTTTAAGTTGTTTTGTTAAAGGTTTACTTATTTTGGCAAAGTCTTTTATCAATTTTCTGTAATATCCTATCATCCCCAAAAATTATTTTACATCTTTACGATTTTTTGGTAGTGGAAATTCTTGAATTGTTTTAAATTTCTCGGGGTTTGGTTTAACACCGTCCTGAGTGACGATGTGTCCCAAGTACTCTATTTCCTTGCGTAAAGATTCTGACTTGTCTAATTGTAACTGAAATTTCGCATTGGAGAGTTTTTCGAATACCAATTGTAGGTCTCTTATGTGCTCTTGCAGCGACGCCGAATAAACGATAATATCGTCCATATAGACTAAACACTTGTGTCCTATCAGGTCCCCTAACAAGTTGTCCATGGCTCTCTGGAACGTTGCTGGTGCGTTCGTGAGGCCGAAAGGCATTCGTACATACTCAAAATGGCCACTGTCAGTCGTAAATGCAGTCTTTGGTATGTCTTTGGCCCTCATTTCTATCTGATGATATCCACTAGCCAAATCCAGAGCAGTTAATATTTAGCCGTGCCAAGTTTGTCAAGAACCTAGCTTATTACCGGCATCGGGTATCTGTCTTTAATAGTCTTCTCGTTAAGTTTTGTGAAGTCTACGACCAGGCGCCATTTTTGCGTACCAGCCGCTTCCTTTTTTTTGGGGACTAACCACACCGGTGAGCTCCAAGGAGAATAACTGTGTCTTATTGTATTTTTCGCTAGTAGGTCGTCAATTTGTTGCTTAATCTCTTTCCTCTGATTGAACACATACCTGTATGGTTTTGTGTATATTGGCAAATCGTCCAATGTATCTATCGGATGCCTCACCATATTGGTAAACGTTAAAATGTTTTCTTCGCAAAAAAATATTTCTTGATACTTTGAACAGAGTGCGAACAGTGCCTTTCTCTCCTCATCATTTAAATGATCCGTTCTCAATACTTTCCTGAAGTCGTTGGGTCGAATTCTGTCTCTGTCTAGTGTTACTACGTTAAGTTCCGCTGTTTGTTCTATGTCATTTGAATTTTGGCATTTCATTGTATTTAAGTTGACTTCGATGAAGTCATTGGTATTGAAAGAATTGACCTCTAGAGGTTCGTCTATAATTACTGTTTGTTCGTCCTCCGTACAGTTTGTGACCTCAACATTTGCGATTCCCTTCGTGGCCCTGTAAAGTCCTCCTGATATATGTACCCCGTCTCTTATTTCCCATGTGTCCGTACTGAACGTTCCATTTTCTACAGACACTGGTAACGAAATTATCTGTCTCGACATGCTTTCCAGTTAATGTATTTTTGAAGTTCTGTTATCTATAAGATGAATAGTCAGGGTCGCATTCCGAGTTATTAACAAAAGTGATTCAAGGTCTATTTTGGCCTTAATTTCGGTTAGAGCGTCCATACCTATTAGCCCGTCAAAATAAGGGTGGAAATTAAACAATAAGAAGTCATATGCCCTTCGTTCATTGAGTTCCTTTAGGGTCACAAACCTAGCTCTGTGATAAATCTTATGTGTGGATAGTGCTGTTTTTATGAAAATTGGTTCGGACAATTCGGTGGCATACCCAGATGTGGAATGTACGATCACATAAGGTAATGCTTGGCCATGCGTTTCCCTAGCTAGATATCCTGTCTGTTTCTTGAGGCTTCTGACCGAAAATTTCCTTCTTCATCGATATTATGACTACTGTGTCTGCTACTGTCCTGTTCAATGTTATTCAAGTTCGTGTCCCCTGAGGTCCTAAATCTGTTCCATTGCCTTGGTCCGTTCTGTCTGTTCGACTCATTATCTTGCGTAGGCATTAGAGCCCGTTGGTTGGAATTTTTATTGTTTCCCTCATACCTTGATCGGTATGGTCCATTCCTATCCCAATCACGTCTTTGTCTGTCATCATTGTTGAAACGCCTTGTTTGGTTACCTCCAGAATATCTTCCCCTATCTTGCCTGTCATATCTGTCATTCTGGTCGTTCCTGTAGTCTTGGTTCCTGCCAAAATTACCTCCGTTACGATCGTTCCTGCCGAAATTACCTCCGTTACGATCATTTCGGCTGTCATACTCCTGTTTCCGCAAATGTATATCCCTCTCCTTGGTAGCATATACGAAAGCTTTATGCAGAGTCTCCGGCTCCTTGCCTCTCACAAAGGTACCCAAACTACCCCTGAGTCCTGTGACAAAGGCTTCCAAACAAGTCGCTGCATGGTGTTCTTTCTTGACCTCCAATGCTACCATGTTCGTCTCATTTGCAGTAACTATGTCAAACAGTGCTTTTTGAATATCAAAAACCTCGTTGAAAAACCTCTTAACTGATAGCTTTTTGTGCTCCAACTGGTTCAGATCCCGAATCAGGGTTTGTTCTGTCCGCTTATCAGCAAATTCCTCAATAAGCCTAGCTTTGATGTCGTCCCAGTTTAGTCTTGTGCTTGTTCGAAGTAAGGCCACATTCGCATCCGCTCTCAACGCCATCAACCCTTTGGGTGTTTGATCAGCTCCGCGAATGAGCATCAACATTTCCTCGACATTATTTATGAACTCATATAACTCTTCTTTACTACCCTCGTAATAAGGCATACCTTGAAAAACGTCCGTTAGTTTGAACGATCCTGCATATATATGTAAAATGTTATGAGTCGCTTACTACAAGAGTGTATGTGTGGGCTTAGTAACTAAAATTGTGTGTGTGTATATTATGTGTGTATATTATGTGTGTATTAATATAATTATTCAATAGCTTAATATTATTTCCTTAACGCTTGTGTATGTGTGTGTGTTTTTTTTTTTTTAAATCAAATTTTATTAACAATTAACCTAAGAATATAGTACGCTATCTTATTATATTAAGCTAATTTAAGGTGGTGTGATGTGGCGGGTGAGGTTCTGATAAAGCGGTACCTTTACGGAACCGCCGATAAGCTTTGCTTCGCAAAGACTCAGCTCTACCTAAACGTCGGAACCACGTCTTTCCCTCTCAATCCTTCGCAGCTCAATCATGATTGCGGCTGCAAAACCGCTAATGCTCTCCCAGTTCCTGGAGCTTTGGAGCATATACTGCACCAGGTTGGCAACCGACAATGTTCCACCCAGATCCGCTTCTAGCTGTTGTCTCCGTTGCGAGAACCTGCCACATATGAAGATGACGTGCTCCGCGTCCTCGACCACCCCTTCTCCACATGCTGTACACTCTGCAGACAACTCGTGCCCGAAGCGATGTAGGTATCCTCGAAAGCAGCCATGTCCGCTTAGGATTTGGGTTAGGTAAAAGTTGACCTGCCCGTGTCCTCTTTTTACCCACTCCTCTAGATGCGGAACAAGACGGTGCGTCCACCGTCCTTTGCTCGACGCGTCCCATCGGGTCTGCCATCTCTCCAGAGACTGCTGCTTTGCTGCATTGCGGACGGCTCTCTTTGCTTGCGGAGAGAGATCCAACCCATGAGTCCCCTGGTAAACCGCAGTGTATTGGGCAACCAACTCCTCGATCGGCGGAATCCCCGCGATAACGTGTGCCGCGTCATCGGAAACCGTCCTAAAAGCGCTGATCATGCGAATTGCACTTAGCCGGTGAGTTGCTGCCAGACTTCTAGTGTAGCTCCTTGTTTCAACAGCCTTGATCCAAATCGGAGCTGCGTACAACATGATGGATCTGGTCACGCTTGTGAGAAGTCGCCTCCGATCCTGCTTTGGTCCTCTACTATTCATCATGATTCGGGATAGCGCCCTGTTTGTGACCGCAGCCTTGGTACTGGTGTAGGCAAGGTGCTTTTGGAAGCTCAGCCTGGTATCCAGCATCACCCCGAGGTATTTTATGGCCCTCTTTGAGGCTATCACAGTGCCGCCTACTGTGATGTGTGCCGTCTCCACTTTTTTTCGGCTGCTGACCAAAACCGCTTCCGTTTTGGAGGGTGCAAGCTCTAGGCCAACGGAAGAGAGCCATAGCTCAATCTTCGTGATGGCCTCGTTGCACTTCCTAACAGTTCCATCAAGCATTTTGTCCACTGTTACTAACGCAACATCATCCGCGAATCCTACTGCGCTAACGTCTGGGGGTAGATCAAGTCGCAGGATGCCGTCGTACATCGCATTCCACAGTAGGGGGCCCAAGACTGATACTTGCGGCACCCCCCCTGTAATGCGGTACTCCTCAGTACGTTGGTCGGTGTCGTAGAGTAGAACTCTGTCTTGAAAGTAGCTCCTAATTATCTGTCGAAGGTACTGAGGTACTCGGAAGCCTGCCAGCGCACCGAGAATACAGTCCCACTTTGCCGAGTTGAAGGCGTTTCTGATGTCGAGCGTGACTATCAGACAGTACATCTTTGACCCTCCCTTCCATCTGGTGCCTTCGATTGCATGCGATGCGATGTCCACTACCTTGTTTATGGCGTCAATCGTCGATTTTGCCTTCCGGAACCCAAACTGCTGGTGAGAGAGGTCTCCAGATGCCGCAATGGCGCGTTCGAGACGTGCATGGATGGTCTTCTCGAGGAGTTTCCCTGCCGTGTCCAGAAGACAAATTGGCCTATATGAAGATGGGTCGCCTGCAGGCTTGCCGGTCTTAGGGATCAACACCAGTCTCTGGGACTTCCATCTTTTCGGGAACACGCCATTATGGAGACAACTGTTGAACAGCTCTGCGAAAATGTCTGGCCGAAGGGACACTGCGAGGCGAAGAGCACGATTTGGTATAGAGTCCGGCCCTGGAGCCTTGTTGACACCGATCGTAGCCGCTGCCAAAAGCATCTCGTTGGGCGTCACCTCCTCTATTGGCATGCTACTGCTCTGTAAGAGTGGTGTGTTTTGGAGACCACCAATCTCAGATTCGCTGCAGGTCGGGAAGAGATGTTCCACAATACGCCTCATGGACAAGGGGTCAGAGGGCACGGAGTTTCCTTTGACATTCCCCATGGATCGTGCTCCGCAGCATCACATAGGTCAAGAAAGCACTTGCGCTTACTATCTCGGATGGCCTTCTTTAGTGTTCTTCTGGCTGACTGGAAGGTGGCTTGGTGCTCTATGAAAGTGGGCCTGCCACGTGAGCGTTGGTATCTCCGTCGAGCCTTGTTACAGGCACGCCTAGCTTCCGCAATTGACTCCGTCCACCAGTATACTGGCTCGTGGTGTCTGTTATACGCCCTCTCATACTTGCATCGCAAGCTTCCTGTACCTTGGACATGACCTTCTCTGTCATGCTTTCGGGACTTACGTCTCCTGCGAGGTCAGTCAGCATGCTGGCAAAAACTTGCGTGTCAAGGGATTCCGAGCAGTATGACTTCCAGCGGTTATTGATGGAGCTTCTGGTTGGTAGACGCTCACCAACTGTGCAGTAGATAGCTACGTGGTCACTTGCTGTGTATGAGCTGCTTATACTCCAACTTGATGTCCGGCATAGAGAGCCACTGGCGAACGTGAGGTCCACTATCGAGCCAACTCCAGCGCGGCTAAAAGTGTACTGCGAGCCCTGGTTCAACAGCCCGATGTCCAGCACAGCAAACGCTTCCAGAAGGGTGCGGCCTCTAGCATTAGTTCGTAGACTGCCCCAATCCTCCGCCCAAGCGTTGAAATCTCCGGCGATTATCAGTGGATGACGACCTCTGGCATCATTCACCAGCAGGTGGAGGATGGTAGTATACTCCGCGAGAGATAGGCTCGGAGCTAGGTACACGCTGTAAGCCCAGAAACTACCAACCTTGCAGCGAACAAAGCCGTCCTCCGAGTGTACGTTGGATAGTTGCGTCGCGGCATCTCCACATAGCCACACAGCTGCTTTCCGAGATTTGTCTGCAGCCCATGTTACGTCGGCTCCAGTCCTATAGGGCTCACTAAGTATAGCCAGGTCTGCTGGTCTTTCCCTGACGGTCTGGGTCAGCAGGTCCTGGGCTGCTATGCAGTGATTCAGGTTAAATTGAATCAATTGCATGCAGTAGTGCTTTTAGGTACTCTCGTTCCAGTCAGGGGGCACTTAGTGCTTCCAGCCTGGTGACCTGTTTCGTTGCTTCCTCTATTAACGCAGAGGAAACATTTCGGCTCGTTTTTGCAGTCCCTTGCCTTGTGGCCTGCTTCTCCGCATCTAATGCAACAGTCGCTCCTGTCGATGTTACTCTTGCATCTGCCTGCAATGTGACCTAGCTCCAGGCATCTGAAGCATCTCACACGGGCTTCAATTTCCCGTATTCTGCAGCGAGTCCATCCAATACGCAACTTGTCGATCTCCCTGATCCGCTTCGCAAAGTTTCCTGGCACAGAAATTGTTGCCACTTGCGCTCCCGCGAATGAGGGCCGAAGGCTCTTAACATATACCGCCTCAAGTGGGGTTCCTGTTTGTGTCGCTACTGCTGCTGCAATCTCGGTCTTGTTCGAAAGCTCGTCCAGGTCCCTAATTAGGAATTGGGCCTGCTGCGCGTAGCTTTGCACTCCTGCGCACTCACCCAGGACCTTTCCAAGGTCCTCCTTGAGCTTTTGAGTAAGCTCAAGCCCAGAACCTTTAAGCTCAAGCAACAGGTCCCCTTTTGCCGTCCGCCGAACCTTTGCCACGTTGTCGCTGACACCTTTAAGTTTGTCGTCCTGCCGACGAGTCACGAGGCCAAGCACGTCACTGTATGTCACCTTACCCGTTGGCCGTATTACGAGCGCATCAGGCTTGGCTCTAGCAGCTCGGCGAGTGTCCTTCCCTTGGGTAGTACTCTTCTCTCTTCTTGGCCTAGTTTTCTGCCACTGGCCGGGTTGTCTTGGCCCGGTATCACCTGCCTTCGTGGAGTCGTTTCGAGGATTTGTCCCTCTAGCACTCCCAACAGGCTTGGGTATTCCGCCAAGTTGTTGTCCGTTAGCTCGTTGAGAGGGCGTTATGTGGCGTTGAGTATTAGAAGCTGGCTTTTTCCTTGGAGTCTTCTTGATGGTTGACGTCCCAGGATTTTGCAGGACCTCCTTGCTTCCTTTCGCTGAGTTTGCTGGCGACGTTTGCTGGCTCCTGTCAGACTTTTCGCAGACGGTAGGTCTAATTGTGGGCACTGGGGATGTTTGCTGCATATTGTCAGCCTTTTCAGCACACTGCGTTTTGTTTGCCTGCTCCATTTTTATCAGTTTCTGTTTGCTTGCAGTTATTTGTGAGTACACAGCTACTTGCAACTCCTTCATCCTTGCAAACGTATTCTTCATCGCCTGGTTTATACTGCGAACCCTACTCTCGTTGACTTTACAGAGGATGTCGTCCAGAATCATGCCTATCTCTTCTATCTCTGTGATGGGTGCCTTTTCTCTAGGCTTCTTGGGCGGCTGAGTCTGATTTGTAGGACTCATAACGCTCCTTGTCCGCTTCGGAGTAGAATCTTCTTCACTCGCATCCTTTCCATTGAAGGTAAAGATCGCCGGCTGAAGATTAGGCGGGGCAGACGATGGTGCGTGGTCCATCGACGGGGGCGTACGTTGGAGCCTAGAAACCTTACGAAAGGCTGCAAGCTCCTCCTCCATTGTTGATGTTGTTGCTCCGGCTACTGATGATGGTGTTGATGTTGGTTGTATGTGTGTGTGTATTATTTGTCATCCGTTTTATGCCTTGTATGCCGATTCAGTATCTGCAATGATAATGTTGTGATTATATTGCCTTTTTTTCTTTTTTTGAAATAACACAAAAATTTTCTTTGACAGCGTTTATGTTTTTTGTGAGTGCATAATTCTTTCAAGTTCCCTAACGTATAAGTGCTTGTAGGGAAAGACTCAATTCGATCGGGCAATTGTAGCTGAGCGAAAATAAACAAATAAATCCCTCATTAGACGCTGTACCATACAATGTCGCCTTATCTCATATATATGCATATGTACATATCTTATTACTCATTTTCTTCTGAAGATTTTATTGGATCCCCTGCACGATGCAGTGGTATTCCGTTTTGTATATCCCTATGTGTGTGTGCATATATCTTTTTTTTTTTTTTTTATATTTGCTCTTTTCTTTCCATACTTGTACTGGGTGATGACTTCTGGATACCCTTGCGCGATGCAATGGTACCGAGTTGTGTTTGTTTCCTTTTGTAAAAAAATTGTTATGCCCTTGTGCGATACAGTAAGCATATTGATGATTAGGGTATTACTTATTTAATTTTTACAATAACGACTCTTGGATACCCTTGCGCGATGCAGTGGTTCCATGTTATTTTTTTTTTAAAAAAATTTCTGTTATGCTCTTGTGCGATACAACGAACATACTGATGATTAGGGTATTACTTTACTCATTTTTTTTTTTTTTTTTTATTTTCAAAATAACGGCCCTTGGATACCCTTGCGCGATGCAGTGGTACCAAGTCTGTTAAACAAAAAGAAATTTTGTTATGCTCCTGTGTGATACAGCAAACGTATTGATAATTAGGGTATTACTTTTTAAATTTTCGCAATAACGACTTTTGGATACCCTTGCGCGATGCAGTGATACCAAGTTTTCTAATCCCACTATGCCCCTTGCGCGATGCAGTGGACATAACGAGAATTAGGGTATTTTTTTTCTTTTTTAATTTTCACAATAACGACTCTTGTATACCCTTGCGCGATGCAGTGGTACCAAGTTTTCTAATCCCACAATGCCCCGTGCGCGATGCAGTGGACATAACGAGAATTAGGGTATTATTTTTTTTCTTTTTTAATTTTCACAATAACGACTCTTGGATACCCTTGCGCGATGCAATGGTACCGAGTTGTGTTTGTTTCCTTTTGTAAAAAAATTGTTATGCCCTTGTGCGATACAGTAAGCATATTGATGATTAGGGTATTACTTATTTAATTTTTACAATAACGACTCTTGGATACCCTTGCGCGATGCAGTGGTTCCAAGTTATTTTTTTTTTTTTAAATTTCTGTTATGCTCTTGTGCGATACAACGAACATACTGATGATTAGGGTATTATTTTACTCATTTTTTTTTTTTTTTAATTTTCAAAATAACGGCCCTTGGATACCCTTGCGCGATGCAGTGGTACCAAGTCTGTTAAACAAAAAGAAATTTTGTTATGCTCCTGTGTGATACAGCAAACGTATTGATAATTAGGGTATTACTTTTTAAATTTTCGCAATAACGACTTTTGGATACCCTTGCGCGATGCAGTGATACCAAGTTTTCTAATCCCACTATGCCCCTTGCGCGATGCAGTGGACATAACGAGAATTAGGGTATTTTTTTTCTTTTTTAATTTTCACAATAACGACTCTTGGATACCCTTGCGCGATGCAGTGGTACCAAGTTTTCTAATCCCACCATGCCCCGTGCGCGATGCAGTGGACATAACGAGAATTAGGGTATTATTTCTTTTCTTTTTTAATTTTCACAATAACGACTCTTGGATACCCTTGCGCGATGCAATGGTACCGAGTTGTGTTTGTTTCCTTTTGTAAAAAAATTGTTATGCCCTTGTGCGATACAGTAAGCATATTGATGATTAGGGTATTACTTATTTAATTTTTACAATAACGACTCTTGGATACCCTTGCGCGATGCAGTGGTTCCAAGTTATTTTTTTTTTTTTAAATTTCTGTTATGCTCTTGTGCGATACAACGAACATACTGATGATTAGGGTATTACTTTACTCATTTTTTTTTTTTTTTTTTTAATTTTCAAAATAGCGGCCCTTGGATACCCTTGCGCGATGCAGTGGTACCAAGTCTGTTAAACAAAAAAGAAATTTTGTTATGCTCCTGTGTGATACAGCAAACGTATTGATAATTAGGGTATTACTTTTTTAATTTTCGCAATAACGACTCTTGGATACCCTTGCGCGATGCAGTGATACCAAGTTTTCTAATTCCACTATGCCCCTTGCGCGATGCAGTGGACATAACGAGAATTAGGGTATTATTTTTTTCTTTTTTAATTTTCACAATAACGACTCTTGGATACCCTTGCGCGATGCAACGGTACCAAGTTTTCTAATCCCACAATGCCCCTTGCGCGATGCAGTGGACATAACGTGAATTAGGGAATTATTTGTTTCTTTTCTTTGGTTTCATATTTCCTGTCTACACAATAACAAAATGATTTGATTTAAACTTAAAAAAAAAATTTTTTTTTATACATTCTCTTTGTAAGTTTAAATGCACTTATACAACGTCGTTCTTTTCCCCTTTCCACTTGACTCCACATGCACTTATACGCCGTTGTTCTTTCATTTTTATACCCGTTACTTATTAAAAATAAGTAAAAGGGGATATTGTATTCGTTGCAATGTATGTAACAGGGAGAAGGAAGCATCTCCGACCCTATAAAGTATATATATTCTTGACCAGCATCAACAGCCGAGTCGATATAGCCATGTCCGTCTGTCCGTCTGTCCGTCCGTCCGTCCGTCCGTCCGTCTGTCCGTCCGTGTGAGCGCCTAGATCTCAGAGACTATAAGAGCTAGAGCAACCAAATTTGGCACACAGATTTTTATAAACCCCACGCAGGTCAAGTTTGTTTCAAAATTTTGCCACGCCCCTTTCCGCCTCCGTAAATCGCGAAAATCCACCACACGCACAGTTTTTAAGATATAAGGTTTTTTTAAACGGTGAACGTTAGCTATTGTTTTTACCTATCATTTTACTAAATCCCAACAAGATCGGACAAACAGAAAGGTGGTACTGGCTGATTAAAGCTTTTAAGCAATAAAAGTGCCTAAAAGCATGCAATAAAAAAAAGTTAAATTTATTTAGGTAAGTAACGGGTATCCTATAGTCGGGAGCTCGACTATAGCCTTTCCCACTTGTTTTTTTTTTAACTTTGCACATTATATTTGATTTTCTTTTTTTTTCTCTCAATATATTCACATATCACCACGCTGATCTGACATCTTACAACTTTATTTCCTTTATTTCTTACAAAAAAATTATTTTAAGACTTATTCCAAGCTGCATCCTGTTGCGTTGGTTCGACTTCTGGTCCTGTCTGTTGATCCAGCCAGAAGGTCCGGCTGCGCCAGTTATAAGTTGGGTAGTAACAGTCACTTGATGTCCACGGTGATTATGTATATGTATATAGAGTGGGCCGCTGGTTCAATACAATAAATGATTTTAAATAAAACACGTCTGGTTTGTCTTTGCTGGAAACTTCAACTGGACTATATTCTCAAGTCTTGATTACTTATAGCTAAAGTTTACAATACAGAATTGTTTAGGGATAAAGTCCCTAAGCTAATATGCTGATGGTGCATTCCAACGTCGTGGGTGGTGTTGAGTTTCGAATTGTTTCGAAACGATGTCCGTTCCATTTGTAGTGCTGAGTCGAGGATTATTACTATGTAGCGCAACGTACTTAGAGACGTTGCCCTCTAGCTGGCTTAGGAGGTGGGGCAACGGCGGGTACCAGCATGGTAACTCGCTCGCTTATACTTATGTATGTATAAGTAGCGGCGAACGGACAGCTGAGGGCAAGAATAACGCAACAAGTAATAACCAAAGGGCAAGAAACTAGACACTGTTTAATGTATATATGTATACACATATATGTATGTATCAGCAATGATATTAGCAAAATGAGGGAAAATCAAAGAATGTATGTTGAATGTATACCGAAATGTATGTTTATTTATTTATTTTTTTTTTAAATCTTCACTTTATAATTTATACTTTTGCTTCAAGGTTTTACAAACTTCATTATTTCCAGTGCCGAAACGCAGTGCAATACTCATTAAAAGTCACCTCACTTATTGTGCACTTATTATGCAAATGTACGTATGTACGTATAAATGTACTTAAGTGTGTACATATATGTATGTATGAGTGTGTGTCACACTATGCTAGCACTCGTTTGGGCACTGTTACCTGGTCATCGGAGGAGTCATCGATGGGTTCAATCCTTGGCATCTCGATGTCCAGGGTAGCTTCATGCCCAGCAGCACAGCAGAACAGCAACGGCGACAACAACAAAGCAGCAACAAACCAAAAGAACTGCAACGAAAAGAAACGCTAACCGAAATTACCGCAGACAGCCGACCAACTCTTGAAAAATGTCTTGCAATAAGACCGACAAAGCACGAATGAGGTCTCTGCCCGGGCGCCAAATGTAAAATCGAGACAAAACAAATTAAATAAAGACCGGATTCAAATTAAAACAAGTGGGAAAGGCTATAGTCGAGCTCCCGACTATAGGATACCCGTTACTTACCTAAATAAATTTAACTTTTTTTTTATTGCATGCTTTTAGGCACTTTTATTGCTTAAAAGCTTTAATCAGCCAGTACCACCTTTCTGTTTGTCCGATCTTTTTGGGATTTAATAGGATGATAGGTAATAACAGTAGCTAACGTTCACCATTTAAAAAAACCTAATATCTTAAAAACTGTGCGTGTGGTGGATTTTCGCGATTTACGGAGGCGGAAAGGGGCGTGGCAAAATTTTGAAACAAACTTGACCTGCGTGGGGTCTATAGAAATCTGTTTGCCAAATTTGGTTGCTCTAGCTCTTATAGTCTCTGAGATCTAGGCGCTCACACGGACGGACAGACGGACGGACGGACGGACGGACGGACAGACGGACAGACGGACATGGCTATATCGACTCGGCTGTTGATGCTGATCAAGAATATATATACTTTATAGGGTCGGAGATGCTTCCTTCTCCCTGTTACATACATTGCAACGAATACAATATCCCCTTTTACTTATTTTTATAAGTAACGGGTATAATTACAATTTATTTCCGATGTTAGACGGCAAACGCCCTAAAGAGGTTGGTGGTTGCTGCGTATAATTATGCGTTCGGTATTATGAGCGATCAACCGACGACTGACAATTGACTCTTGTCAGCTGCTCTTCTTCGGCCATGCACTTTGCCTGCGCTTACACTCTATTATGTAGACGTATAAGAGATAGCATAATTACAAACTAGGGTACTTCAATATATACACTTCATACTTAAAATAAACTTCAATATAATTTCATTTAACTAACTAATAGCTAATCTATGACTAAACATCCCGGCCCGAGTGTTGTCCTCGTGGATGATCACGAGTGCCCCGATGGCCAAGTTGGGCTGTTCGGCCGTCCACTTGCCGCGAGGTTGAAGACTGTGGACGTAGTCTTTCGACCACGCTCGCCAGAACCGCTGTCTGAGCATGGACAGCAGCTGCCACCTGCGAGAGCACGAAATTCCGCTGCTTGGTGTGTCCGGCTCTGATCCTTGCGGCAGCGAACGAAGCGGCTGACCGATGAGCAGGTGCCCTGGTGTCAGCCTCTACTGTCCTCTGACTTCGCTTTCCTCCAGCGACGCGCTTCCGATTTGCCGTAGCAGGAGGTGCTTGGCGGACTTGACGGCTGCTTCCCACAGCCCTCCGAAATGAGGCGCTCGCGGGGGGATGAAACACCACTCCATTCCTTTCTCCGCTGCGAACGACTGCAGACTGCTCCGCTGCCTCTCAATCGCCTCCTGCGATTGGTTAGCAGGTTGTTGGTCCCCACGAAGTTGGTTGCATTGTCCGAGGAGATTCGGCTGGGAACGCCACGTCTTGCGATGAAGCTTTTGAGAGTCGAAATAAAGGCATAAGTTGATAAGTCTGTGACAAGTTCTATGTGAACAGCCTTTGAAGCAAAACATACAAATATCGCGATATACATTTTCAGTGGGGCACGTCCTCGAATTCTCATTGACACATTAATTGGTCCACAAATATCTACTCCGCAAATGGAAAATGGTCTAACCGATACAAAGCGATCTGCCGGTAAATTTCCCATTATCTGTTCTACTAGCTTCGGCTTGAACCTGAAGCAACGCAAACATTTCCGAACTACTTGAGTGCATTCTCTTCGAGCATTTACCAGCCAAATCCGCTGGCGGAGCAACGCAATCATTGCCTTTGCCCCTACATGGCAATTGTCTATATGCAGTTCCCTCAAATACAACCCAACCAAGTGACAATTGTTGGGCATCAAAACTGGGAATTTGACATCATATTCCAATGGTGCGTTCAATAGTCTGCCTCCTACTCGTATTAAAGAAACTTGTCGTCCAAACTCGTCTGACTGTTGAATGAAGGGAGTCAGAGACTGGATACTTGTCTGAACCAATTGGCCTCTCTTCAATTTCTCATAGTCCTCTTTGAACTCTGATCGTTGAACAAGTTCCAGAACCTTCAGGAATGCGAAGTTCAACTCCTTTGGGGTGACGACAACAGTTTGCTTTTTAACCTTCGAGCCAACAATAAAACGATACATGTACGCAATTATTCCAACTATCTTGCGACATGACGAAAATCGAGAGACTAAATAAGCCAGTAGGTCAGGGCTGCTAACTAGACAAACTACAACCGACTTCTTGTATTCACTACTTGCCAAGTCTGGAGGAAGTGAAAAGTGGCTATTTTGAGGCCAGTGCTCACGTTCTTTACAGAGAAAAGGTGGCCCGTCTAGCCAAATTGAATATATGAGTTCATGAGTGTGACAACCTCTCGATGCCAGATCGGCTGGGTTCAACAACGTCGGCACATGTCGCCAAGATACATCATTGGCCATCTCTTGGATACCTGCAACTCGATTAGCCACGAATGTTGACAGTAATGAAAGGGAAGTATTTATCCAATGTAGTGTGATTTCTGAGTCTGTCCAAAAATTCACACTCGACTCTACAACGGTTCAAAATATGTTTTATAATTGACCATCATTGAGCTAGCAAATATGCTGCGCATAAATCGAGTCTAGGAATAGACTTCGTCTTGAGTGGCGCAACTTTCGCCTTTGCGGTAAGCAATCTGCAGACTATTTCGCCAGCGTCGTTGGCTCTTACATACAGGCAACACCCATATGCTTGACTGGACGCGTCCGCGAATCCATGGACTTGTATGCTTGCATTAAAGCTGGCATGAGCGTACCTAGGAATAACAATCTTGTGCATTTCGAGAAGATTCTCTTTGAACTTTTCCCACCTGCTATGCATTTCCATGGGCATTGTTTCATCCCACGGCAACTGCCGTGAAACAATCATCCAACTGATACCTAAAAGTATCCGATCTTGGAGTCCACCTCATGCCAAGCGTTTTTGTCGAGTCGGTATCATTGAAACTCAAAAGTTTCTCATTTCCGCCTACCTCTATTAAGCTAGGATGGTTTGAAAACCATTTGGCTATCATTACAATCATAACAAATGGCTTCCGAACCGAGAACATGGCGTAACCCAGTTCTTGCAAACATCGGAGGGCCAAGAACGGTGCGGACGCTGTGCCATATGTCACTGTGTTCAAACGATAAATTTTATGCTAATCCAATGGATTTTCTCGCCAAACAATTAGCTGGAAGCGTCGATCGTCATCGGATATGCTGACTTGCCGATACATTTTCCTGATGTCTGCCGTGAGGGCATATCGATTCAGACGGAACCGAAAAATTAGCTCCCTCTGAATAGTAGGTCCTACCATAAGGAGATCATTGAGTGAGTGGGCCGATGTTGTCTTACAAGACGCATCAAACACAACTCGAAGTTTGGTGGAGCTACTATCAGGCCTCAAGACGCACTGATGTGGTATGACGAAGTGGGGTCCTGGCGGAACTTCTGTTCCTATGACAGACATGTGACCGAGATCAAGATATTCTTTCATGAAACTCACATACATTTCCTTAAGTTCTAAATCTTCAGATACTCTACGCTCTAAGGAGAGAAATCGTCTTTTGGCTGTCTCAAGGGACGATCCCAGTATTTTAGGATCAATCTTGAAGGGCAAACGGACCTCAAAGCGACCTGACGATAAATTCCGAACATTGTCCTTGAAGCTTTTCTCACATGCCAGCTGCTCCGACGAGTACTTGGCTGAGTCATTTGATTCGGGAACACCTTTGAGTTCCCAGAACCGCTCCACAAGAGCCTCCAATCTGGACTCTTTACTTGGGAGCATGATTGCACAGCACCCTGGGTTCTGGGTCTGCAATTTCTTACACCACCCTGATGCTACCCATCCAAGCAAAGTTTTTTGCAACAGAGGGCCTTTCTCAGACAATTTTATTTGTCCCTGTTGTGTTCCATTTCAAATAAAATATGATGTGCTCTGTTTAAGAGGTTATACACAACTGACTTTATTAGCTCTGTTAGACTTCATTTACAGGCGCATTCGGTAATGTTAAACTTAACATAAAATGATGCAATATGACAAATATTGCATCAGAAATAACATTGACTGATGAAATAGTATTTAGGAGAATGTAGCATAATTGATTTCACAATACATAACACATCTCTCCCCTTAAATTATGGTCTATCAGTGCTTAAGCGTTTTCTAAAATCCGAAGGCTGAGAGCGGCTGACTACTTGGCGTGTGCTTGTACTGCTGCGGATTGGAATACCCGAACGGCGTGGCTGTGGTGGCTGCTGAATAGCCTGCTGTGATGTTGTTGGCAATTCCAGAGAATCAGGATCGGATCGACGTTGCTGTGATGAACCGGACGGTGAATCATCTTCTGGTGTTTTTGCAGTTGGAGTTGTGGGCGGTTTTGGAGAATCAGGTGCCCACCAACATTCATCGTTGTCATCGGATGAGTTGCTAACGATGTCTTCTGTGTCAGATCTTGGCTTAATCTGATTGACATGGCGTTTGATGAAACCTGTGGATGTACGAAGAATATATAACATACGTCCGACGGGACGATCGATTGTAGCTTTTATCCACTTTTCTCCCCTTGCGTAGTTTTTTGCGAAGACTGCTTGGTTTGGGCAATATTTGGTTTCTTTCATTGGCTTGCTTTCAGTTTGCTTCTCGAAGAGTTGGATTAAAATCGTACGCACTTGACGACCGTGAAGAAGTTCTGCTGGTGTTTTACCTTCTGCGTTAGGTGTAAATCGATATGAGCTGAGATACTTTGTGACTGCTGTTTTGACCGGATAGCCATCCTTAATATTCTTGTTGACTGATGTTTTGAACGACTGGACGAAACGCTCAGCAAGTCCATTAGATGCTGGATGGAATGGAGCAGTTGTGACGTGATTTATTCCATGTTGCTTGCAAAATTCTCTGAAAGATTCTGCTGTGAGTTGAGGCCGGTTATCGCTGACTAAAGTTATCGGATAACCCTCAATCGCAAATATTGATGTGAGTGCTGCAATAGTGTTTGCAGTTGTAGTCGATGTCATTTTTACTAGGAACGGAAACTGAGAATAAGCAGCGAAGCAGATTAACCACATGGAATCAAATATGGGACCGGCGAAATCGATATGTATCCTTTCCCAGGCGGAAGTTGGTTTCGGCCAGCTCAGGAACTCTTTGACTGGGGCTGGAATGCTGCAACTCTTTGCCATCTGTGTGATATCTTCGTCGATACCTGGCCACCAGACATGTTGACGTGCTAGTTGCTTCATGCGAACTATCCCCCAATGACCATCGTGAAGGAGGTTGAGGATTTTCTTGCGGAGATTGTGCGGCATAATAACTCTGCTGATATCTGTATGAAGACATAGAAGATTATTATTAATGGTTAGTGCTAGTCTACGATTGAAATATGGCAGTATTTCGGGATCGTGCTGTTGTTCTGGCCAACCCGTCGAAACGAAATTGTAGACCCTCTTTAAAACTTTGTCGCTTTCCATGTGCTGTTTGACTATGTCGATATTTATCGGGCAGGATATATCAACGACATTGTAGCATGCCTCTTCTTTGTCGAACTTGGCATGGGAGCTGATTGGAAGACGTTAGAATGCGTCTGCATTTCCACGAGCTGCTGTAGAGCGATATTTAATTTCGAAGTTGTAGGCCATCAAGATTATGGCCCAACGCTGGAGTCTGTTTGAAGTCATCGTTGGTAGATGCTTGCTTGGATTAAATATCGTCCCCAATGGCTTGTGATCCGTAATCAGAATAAACTTTCTGCCGTACAGATATTGGTGAAATTTCTTTACCCCAAATATGATTGAAAGTGCTTCTTTCTCAATTTGGCTGTATCGAACTTGATGTACATCTAATGTTTTCGATGCAAATGCGATCGGTCTTTCCTTGCTATTTGGTTGAGTATGTGACAATAAAACACCAATGCCGAAAGAAGATGCATCAGTAGCTAGAACAAGTGGGAGATCCTCGTTGAAATGTGCGAGCTCTGTAGCATTGAGGATGTGCGTTTTCAAGGCTGTGAATGCCTGCTGCTGATCTGGACCAAACATGAATGGTGTGTTCTTCCTACGCAGCTGATTTAGCGAAGATGCTAACTGCGAGTAATTCGGGATGAAATTGCAGTAATAGTTGACTTTTCCCATAAAGGCATCTAGGTTGTAGATTAGTGGGCGGCTTCAATTCCTTGACAGCTGCTAGTCCCGAAGCATCTGGAAGAATGCCTCTTATGCTGACTCTTCTCCCCAGATATTCAATTTCGTCCTGCAAAAAGAAACATTTTTCTTTCTTGCATCTTATGCCATTCTCCTGTAAAATGCATAAGATTTGTTCGATGCGATCAAGATGCTGCTCGACCGTTGGAGCCGAAATAATAATGTCGTCTAAGTAGTTTCCACAACCTTCTATGCCACTTAGAAGTTGTTCCAGATGACGCTGAAATATAGCTGGAGCGCTAGCTATTCCATACGGTAAACGTTGGTACTGGAAGAGACCCAACGGCGTGTTGACGACCATAATTTCTTTCGCTTTCTCATCTAGCTCCATTTGAAGATATGCGTCCTTCAAACCAATTTTGGAGAAATGGGTACCACATCGGATTGCATGCGGTAGTGACTCCCGTGTAGGCAATGGATATTGCTCAATGTCCAATTGTGAATTGACACCTTGCTTGAAATCTCCACAGATGCGAAGTACTCCACCCGGCTTGGGTGCTAGTACTATGGGCGATGCCCAGCTGCTGAATTTGACTGGCTTCCAAATGCCAGCATCTGTGAGACGCTGCGCTTCTTCTTTGAATTTCTCCATTTGAGCAAATGGAATTGGTCTGCTTTTGTAAAATTTCGGCACGGAATTCGGTTTTAAGTAGATACTGGCCTTAAAGTTTTTGATGGTACCGATAGCTGGTTCATATACGTCCTTGTACTTGTTACAAAGACTAGTCATTTGACATCCATGCGCATCACTCACATTTGAAATTTGCTGAATTTCAAAATTGAATGTTTTGAACAAGTCCAATCCGAATAGATTATTCGAGTTATCTACATTTGCCACGATAATCACTACATTTGCCACTTTGCTGCCACACTTTGCCATAGTGTGCAGTTCACCCAACACTGGAATTCGTTGTTGGCCAAATGCATGAAGACTACGGTCACACTTGTTTAGCTTTGGACTGTTCAATTGTTTGTGTGTCTTTTTGTTTATAATTGACACTGTTGCACCAGAATCCATTTGGAAATCAACACTTGTATTTAGAATTTCAACTTTGATTACGTTTTTATTTCCTTCAAACTTCACTAAACTCGACACGTTGTGGACAGTTTGAATTGATTCTGTGTTTTTGTTCTTACTTTGATTTTTCTTTTGGGTTTTGTTCTGTTCATTCACATTCGTATCTTTGCACTGCTTTGACATGCAAACGATAGCAATGTGTCCCTTTCTATCACATTTGTGACAAATGGCATCAGTTCTTTCCAGTTCTCTCTTCAACGCCGCTGCGTTTTTGATGCTGTTGCTTTTGTGAGAATACTGCGTTCGTATCCAGCGCTCTCTTCTCACTCTCTTTGATCGCTAATACTGTTATTGTTGTTGCCTCGTACGTTTCGGCAATAGAGAGAACGTCTTCGAGTGACGGCTGCAGCTTTTGCAGAGCTGCTGTGCGGATTTTGTCAAATGGAGTGTGGACAATTATTTGATCACGAATCATTTCATTGACGTAGTCACATGAACAATCTTCGGCATTGCAAGCAAATTGACACTCTCGAGCTATACCACGTAGATCGGCTACCCATTCCTTATGCGTCTGTGATTTGCGCATATGTCTGTTGGTCCAAATTTTCGCTACCGAACAGATTCTTCACAAGTTCAAACACGTCTGTGCCTACCCACGATAGAAAGTAGGCATTTTGTTTTTCTGCAGCTAGAACAGAATATGCAACGAAATGCTGCGATAATTGTTGCAAATACGTCTCCCAAATTTGTTGATCTTTGTTAAAACTCGGGAACGGCGGACAGACAGTTAATTCTGCTGCTCTGGGAGCATCGCGGTTGCGTGCTAAAATGGACTCCATCCATTGCTGTTGTTGTTGCATTAACTGCTGCGCAAATTGTTGCTGTTGAGCCAACAATGCTTTCATGTCGTCTGGCATGATTTTCCTCGTTCGATCTCTACGTGGTAGACTACCGACACGAAATACACAAAATGAAAATTTTGTGGCACTTTCTAGATTTTAATCCTCGTCGCCAGAAATGTTGTGTTCTATTTCAAATAAAATATGATGTGCTCTGTTTAAGAGGTTATACACAACGGACTTTATTAGCTCTGTTAGACTTCATTTACAGGCGCATTCGGTAATGTTAAACTTAACATAAGATGATGCAATATGACAAATATTGCATCAGAAATAACATTGACCGATGAAATAGTATTTAGGAGAATGTAGCATAATTGATTTCACAATACATAACAGTCTCGTACACAATAATTCGAAAAAGGAATCCGCTCCTAGTAGCAGATCAATTCGCTGAGGCTTAAAAAATTCAGGATCAGCCAGTTCTACATTTGCAGGAATTTTCCACTGGATAATGGGGAGATCATAATCTGGCTGCCTGCTTGAAATTGACGTAAGTACCCAAAAATCGGCATTAAACTGGTGTTCATTTACCCGAGACGAGACCACTGTTGATACTTCACTTCTCGCCACTAAACTGGCTTTTCCAACAGACGTGACTGTTAAACACTTATTTTTCCTTGCAAGTCTTAATGCTTGCGCAAGCTCTTCAGTCATGAAATTGACTTGGGAGCCTGAGTCTAACAGAGCTCTAGCGTTGTGAATCTGCCCAAATCTATCTCGAATCTTTACAACAGCTGTTGCCAGGATCACTTGATCGACTTCGCTCGTGACATGATTTACATGAGCAGGATGCGCTGCTGCCTGTGGCATTTCAGCAGCGTACTTATGCAGAAGCGTATTGTGGGGACGAGAACAGACTCTGCACTTTGATGCAGTGCAATTCGACACCCTGTGCCCTGGATGTAAACAATTTATGCACAGTTGACTTGATTTCACAAAATCGAAACGCTCCGAAACAGATATACCAGAAAACCCTTGACAACTTCCGATATTGTGATTCGTATTACAAAACTGGCACTTGGGTTCACTTTTCTTATCTCCTTTAGTACATGCGAACGATGATTTGCTGTTCCTAGCAGACTTCAAATCTGATTTTTGTTTGATCCTAGACTTGGAACTTTCCTCAGCGCACAAATGTAGATAACGCCTATTTAATATCGAAACGCATTCAGACCACTGGGGTAAGGAGTTATAGTCTATCTGTTCTTCGTACTTCGATTTAGTCGCATGATCGACCTTTGACATAGCGACATGTACGAGAACGGCATTAGCAAAGTCCTGCTCATTACCAATAGACATTAGGGACTCGAAAATTCCGGAAATACAATCGATAATTGAGCGTATTCCAATTGCAGAAGGCTTGCTCAACGTAAATGTCAATGTCGAATATTTTTATCGTAAACACGTTCCAGACTGGCCAATGCCTTTGGATAATCTTCGTCCGAGACTCGGAATGATCTCACAGTTCCTAAAGCTCCATCGGACAAACACGAAATCAAATGATTGAATTTTTGGATGTTAGACAACGAACGATCAGAATCCACCAAGCTTTTAAATAAACTGATGAACGGTTTGTACTCCCCATGTTTACCACTGAGTTTGGGTAATTTGAGTTTAGGCAAATGCGAACTATGTGAGGCCGAGGGAACATTTTCTGAGACTTGATGAGCACTTAAAGCGGCCATAAACGAAGATCTTGCAAGAATGCATGTTTCCTCAAGCACTGCCCGGCTAGTGTTATCAGGATCAAGGGCATCGATCTCAGATTGTATATCCATAGCCTTGACAATGTATGAATTCAAAATATCTAACCGGCACTGAACTTCGAATTTACTTGGATTGACCATTTTATTTGTCAACGATGATCTTTGGTGTTCTATGTCATTTTCCACTTTATCCAATTTAACGAATAATTGCGTTAAGCGTTCACTGTGGCACTCTCCATCTACCACAACGGTCTCGTTGGGAACAATTTTTTCTTTAACATTCGACATCTTGACAACTACACTACAAGAAATGCACGTATGTATATATATGTAGCCTTATATGTGTTCACTCGGTTATTAAGAGAGCCGAACAGTTAACAATCGTGTTGATAGAGCGAGAGAGTGCAGACTATGCTGCGTTGGCGGAATTTGCATGCACAGAAAAACTAACAAAGCTCAAAAAGCCTAAGCGATGCAAAGCAAAGAGAAGATCGAAACAGTTGCGTTATGTATGTATGTGTGTGTGCTTGATGTCCACGGTGATTATGTATATGTATATAGAGTTGGCCGCTGGTTCAATACAATAAATGATTTTAAATAAAGCAGGGTATCCACAGTAGAATTTTTTTGTCGAACGTGTTGTGTTCGACAAAAGTTCGCATGTGGATATCCATGTTCGAAACCAAATTTGTGTTCGTCGGTCTTGTTTGTGAAAAATAGAAATGTTTCTATCTTGCCTTTGTTCGTTCAAACGTGTTTGACAATGGATTCAAGTGTTTGTACAATCATCATTTCTAAAAAATATTTGAAGGAGCTGACGTGCAAAAATGGAGAAAAAATTTTTGGAAGAATTTATTGAAGCTTTGCAAAATCAACCTGCATTGTGGCAAAATAAAAGCGACGATTATAAAAACAAAAACATCAGAAACAAATCGTGGGAAAACTCTTAACAAAATATAAGGAAATCGATGAAAGCGCTACAATAATCCGGCCGAGACTTTGGGGAGAAATCCCAGTTAGGAATTTTAAATCGGCGAAGCTTTGCCCGGTGGCTTAATAGCGCAAAGTAGCTGAAAGCCTCTCATTTGCTGTTATTGGCACTCTCATGGGTGTGTCCTGACTCTGAATCCTAGGACCTACTAGGCTCAATAATTCTTCATAGGTTTCCCCATTCATCCGAAGAAAATTCTTCAAATCTATGGGCGATGTTTCTTGGAGCTCTTTCAAGAGTTTTGTGTGGCTAAATTTCTCTCGTTTGGCATACCATTCTTTCATCCAAATGCTATGCTTCCTTTTTTGCATTTGTTTTTTTTTTTTCTCCAGGCAAACATGTATAGTCATAAGAGCTATAATTTTATTTTTTTCCGCTTCCATGTTTACTCGTTGAGAATTTTTTTCGAGTGATGTTCGGCAACCAATGTTCGTCTAGTTGGTAGTCAAACTGATTTGTGTTCGACGAACACGTTCGACAAAAAAATTCTACTGTGGATACCCTGCTTAAAACACGTCTGGTTTGTCTTTGCTGGAAACTTCAACTGGACTATATTCTCAAGTCTTGATTACTTATAGCTAAAGTTTACAATACAGAATTGTTTAGGGATAAAGTCCCTAAGCTAATATGCTGATGGTGCATTCCAACGTCGTGGGTGGTGTTGAGTTTCGAATTGTTTCGAAACGATGTCCGTTCCATTTGTAGTGCTGAGTCGAGGATTATTACTATGTAGCGCAACGTACTTAGAGACGTTGCCCTCTAGCTGGCTTAGGAGGTGGGGGTAACAGCGGGTACCAGCATTGTAACTCCTCCCCCCTAGATTGGAGCGATGGCCAAAACGAAGGCATGTCCAGCGCGACATCAACCCTGTTAGTTCCAGGGGTAAAGGTTGTCCGTTTAGCTAATTTTGCTGTTATTAGCACCGCCATCGTCAGTATCAGTATTAGTGCGACGTAGCCCATTATGGTATGGTTTGATCCACTCCTTTCTATTTCCGTTAATCTGCCTAGAGTTTTCGTGTATGCATAGTCCAGGGCCTCCAGGTTTATCTCAACCAATGTATTGTTGATTATAACTTTAGGTGGAGCTTCTAAGGTCAGTCTGATCGGCATCTCAATCGTGTTGGTGGGTTGTTCATATATAACGCCTTTAATTAGGAGCGAACAGTTGTTATAAGTGATTACCGCTGATCCATTTATACTTTTTGGGTCATCGCAAGTTGAATTTATCATTAGGTTCTGCGCGTTGAATATAAAGATTGTCTGCTCCTCCATTTCCAATTTCATCTCATGCTCCCCAATCCAGATTCCTCGTAGGCATTCGGCGTCCGACTTGTTTATTTCAGTGTCCCTACTCTCGCAAACATATGTGTCGTGTATTCTCTGACATTTTTGATTTAAAAACCTAAGCTTAACATTATTTGCTATGGCATTTTTCGGTATACTTAAGTAACAACTATTATTGACAGGCAACGGAATGATATGATATAGTGTATACTGTTTTTCTTCAAAGGTTGGTACATCAACTTGGAAAATAATGTCTTTCCCATTAACGACCGCTGTTAATTGTAGCAATCTGTATAAATGTTCGTCTGATATTATTTCTAATTTTTGTTTTTCTATAAAAGTTATCATTTTTTCGATTTCGGTCTGTGACAATATGAATGTTGGAATTAATTTTAGTTTTGACAAAAGTATACTTTCTTCTATATTTGTTAGGTGTGTGTTTAATAGATCAATATTGAGGTTAATCCGATTTAAATATTGTAGAACAAGAATTTCATTGTGTTCTTTGCTTAGTTCCTTATACATATCTTTTTTATAATTACTTAAAAAATTAGTTGTCGGGAGCAGAACCCTCAACTAAAGTCTAATAAACATAATATTAGTAAATGTAAATGCCTTGCGCAAATGTTTGCCTTGCCAAAATTAAGCTCTATTGTTATTGTAATCAAAGCTCTTAAAGCTCGCATATTCTTGCACTCTTTCTCTCTCTCTCATGTCATTAAATTTGAGAGTGATCTAACTTTGTAACTGGCAACTTCATTACTACTCTTCTTTAATCTTTCGATTGAAGCAGACGCGCAAAACACATTCGTGCAACTCGAAAATAAGCATTACAATTAATTAAAATAAACCGAACATAAAATTATTTCGTTGGCAATTAGTGCGAAGGTGGATATTGTTCTTCCTCTAAACATTGGTGACCCCGACGTGATGTTTGTTTTCGTAAAGTTGCAATCTTTCGTGGTCATTTGATTTGTTACAATTCGGTTAAAAATCTACATACATATGTACATTTATTCGTGGCTGTTTGTTACAAGTCGGTAACAAATATGTAATAAATATACTTGTCAATTTTATGCTCTTTGCTTTGTGTTCTTTCGTGCGGGAACAGTTATTGTGTAATACATCAAGTGAATTCGCTGAACAATACAGTTACTTTTTGCGTAGCAACGGCCGCTGTCAAAATTTTACCGCTGCATTCGCGCTGTACGGAACATAAGCCGGGTGTCGTTTTAAGATTCACAAAGCGTATAGTGCATATTTATATTCTTTGCTCTTGAAGTAAAAAAAAAACAGAAAGCCATGCCTGATGTTAGTGAAAATGACTTTTACAATGCAAAGGCTGAGGCTATTAAACGGCAATTAATAAATTTAAATTCGAATCTTGATGATGACGCAATAGCCATTATGGATGAAACAGATCATATGAAGGGTGACTTCAACGCGGCGCAGACTAGTTTGGAGAAGCTTGACCTAATGGAGCTCGCATCCGATGCATGTATGTGTGTGTGTTTGCGCTCGCTTATACTTATGTATGTATAAGTAGCGGCGAACGGACAGCTCAGGGTAAGAATAACGCAACAAGTAATAACCAAAGGGCAAGAAACTAGACACTGTTTAATGTATATATGTATACACATATATGTATGTATCAGCAATGATATTAGCAAAATGAGGGAAAATCAAAGAATGTATGTTGAATGTATACCGAAATGTATGTTTATTTATTTTTTTTAAATCTTCACTTTTTAATTTATACTTTTGTTTCAAGGTTTTACAAGCTTCATTATTTCCAGTGCCGAAACGCAGTGCAATACTTATTAAAAGTCACTTCACTTATTGTGCACTTATTTTGCAAATGTACGGATGAACATTTTTTTTTTTTATATTTTAATAGAATAGAATAGTAATAACAGAATGATACATATAACAAGAAATTAACAAGTAGGAAAGATAAGCAAATAAGGTAGCTAAAGTAAGGAAGAAGAGGCCTTGTCCGCTCCCGCGGGATTGGGCTATGAAGTTCTACTTCACGGGACGGTTTTAGCCATGGTAAGCTTCTGGATCTAGCCGGTGATCCTGTTCCTCTCTCGGTGGCGCAGCTCCTTCATTATAGCTGCTGCCATTCGTCCTACGGCATTCAAGTTTTCCTCCTTTCGCAACATATGGTCAACTATGTTGTCCGCTGTCAACTGGTGGCCGTCTGTCCTCATTCTCCTGCGTAGTGAGTCGAACAAGGGACACTCAAAGAAGGCGTGTTCGCCGTCATCTACAACTTCGCCTCGACAATAGTCACAATACGGGCTGTCAGCGTGCTTAAAACGATAGAGATACGCTCTAAAGCAGCCGTGCCCTGTCAACAGCTGGCAGATATAGAAATCTACTTGGCCATGGCGACGTAGGATCCAAGGTCGAATGTCTCTTATGAGGCGTCGCGTCCAGCTACCATTAGAGGAGTTTTGCCATTTTGTTTGCCACTGCAGTATTGTGCTCTCCCGTTGGACTCTGTTTCCCGATATTCCGCTGCTTCGTTCCGCTGCCAAAAGATCCAGAGGAATCACGCCAGCTACGACCAGAGCTGCCACTTCTGAGACAGTGCGAAAAGCACAAGTTACTCTTAGAGCGCATCGCCTGTACACAGTCTTGCAGTCCCGGCTGTACGAGGGTACGCTCATCGCTGGAGCCCAGATTTGGGATCCATATAGCAGGATTGAGGTGACTACTCCTGCTATGAGCTTCCTGCTTTGCTGTCGGGGTCCTCTGATGCTTGCCATCATTCTGCTTATGGAATTTGTAGCGTGGGCTGCTTTAATGCTGGTGAACTGCAGGTGGTCCTTAAAGTTAAGCCTGTGATCTATCATTATGCCCAGATATTTGATAGCTGGCTTGGTCACAATTGTCGTGGCGCCTATGCGGATTGCTGGATTCTGCGGCTTTTTCCTGCTGCTAATTAATACGGATTCAGTTTTTTGTTCAGCGAGGCAGAGGCCATGATTTGATAGCCAGATGATGATGTCATCAACGGCTGCGCTACAACTGTCAGTCGCATCGGCTTGCAGACTTTTGACCGTAATCAGCGCGATGTCATCAGCGAATCCAATCAGCATGCATCCCTCTGGCAGGTTGATGCGCAAGACTCCATCATACATGATATTCCAAAGCAAAGGGCCTAGAAAAAATCCTTGTGGAACTCCTCCAGATATCTGGTATTGTTTTTCGCCATTTTCGGTATCATACAGTAGTGTGCGGTCCTCGAAGTAGCTTCGGATCAGCTGTATGAGGTATGCCGAGGCTCCTAAACTAGATAGTGCATGCAAGATGATGTCCCACTTAGCAGAATTGAACGCATTTTTTACGTCTAGCATGCAGACCAGGCAGTATTGCTTTTGCGCTCGTGTTCCTTCGATAGCGCGGCTTGCTATGCCTACAAGCTCGCTAATAGCATCCGTCGTGCTTCGATTCTTGCGGAAGCCATATTGATGTTCAGAGAGACCACAGCGGCTTTCTATTTCAATCTCCAGACGATTGCATATTAGCTTCTCCATGATTTTGCCCGTGGTATCCAGCATACAGAGTGGCCGGTATGAAGATGGGTCCTCAGGTTTCTTACCAGGCTTGGGTATAAGCACCAGCTTTTGTTTCTTCCACCTGCAGGGTATCGTGCGATACATTAGACACCTGTTAAACATGTCTACAAAGACATTTGGATGTGCGGCAATGATTGCCTTTAGGACTGCATTTGGTATTCCATCAGGACTTGTTGCCTTTCCTGGCTTAATGTTGGCTGCTATTTCCGATACCTCGCTCGCGGTGGTTTGGACTACGAAATTAGTGGTGCCCGGTAGGTGGACTGAGGCACACAGTGGAGGCTGTTGGGGGAACAGGTACTGTACAATGGTCTCCAGTTTTGTCTCGCAGTTGGGCATTGGCTGTTTGTTAAGTTTGCTCCTAACCATTTTGTAAGCTGCACCAAAAGGTTCAGCATCAGCTGCGTCGCAAAGTTCCTGGAAGCATCGTGTCTTGCTCTCAGTGATCGCATTACGCAGTTTTTTGCTCTTGTTCCTGAACTCCATTAGGTTGGACTCGAAAGAGGATCTGCCCCTAGACCTCTGAAGCCGTCGCTTAGCCGCACAACATTCAGCGCGAGCTTTAGCAATCTCACCATTCCACCATGGAACCGGATTTCGCCTGTTTCCTCCACTGTACCGTTTCTCCAGTGACGCCTCGCAAGCCGTCCTGACACACTCAGCAATTCTCTGTGCGATGCTGTTTGCATCGCCAGTTTCCGAAATAGTCTGCACAATGGAGAGAAGTGTTGCTCTATTCAATGTATTGACTTTGTAGCCCACATGACGGGCTGGCTGAATTCTCCTTGATGGTGTTTTTGCACGTAAATCCGTTAGCACAGCGTTATGGTCGCTGTGCGTGTAGGTGTTGGAGACCTGCCAAGCAGCATCCCGGGCAAGTTCAGGGCTGGTAAAGGTCAGATCAATAATTGACTCGCGACCCGCCATGCTGTATGTGCTCTGCGTTCCGGTATTTAGCAAGCAGACATTTAAATGAGCAAACGTGTCCGCAAGATTGAGCCCTTGTTGATTATTCCTTTTGCTGCCCCAATATGTGCACCACGCATTGAAATCGCCTGCGATTAGGATGGGAGATTTGTCCAGTGCGTCTTCCACTACATCATCAAGAGCAGCTTTAAACTCCCCTATTTGCACTCTTGGAGGCAAGTAGCAGCTGTAGATGTAAACGCCTCTTGCTTTGGCTCTCACAAACCATCGGTGTTGCAATCTGTGGGTGAGCTGGATTGGGTGGTGGCCACAGCTCCAGATAGCTGCTCCGCAGTCGTTGCTCTGGTGCCAGACGCCATCTTGCTTTGCTGTGTAAGTATCGCTCAAGATAGCGACATCGATGCTCCTTTCTTCAACTATTTTTGCCAGGAGGTCCTGGGCTGCACGGCACTGGTTTATATTAAGTTGGAGAAACTTAATTTGTGCGATTGTTGATAGCCGCAAAATAACGCGGGCACAGCTTTCTTAAGGTGCCGTGTGTTTCTCACCGTATCTTTGGCAGATTATACAGGCAGCTATGGAGCTGCAATCCTTCGCAGTGTGGCCTTCTCCTCCACAGTTGAAGCAGAGCTTGGTTGCGTCGAACTTGCTTCTGCATCTGGATGCAATATGGCCGAAGTTAAGACATTTGAAGCATCTTCGTGGTTCCACCTTAGCACGCAGGCGGCAGACTGCCCATCCAACTCTCATTTTCCCAAGTTTGAGTATCTGATCTGCAATATCCCTGGGCAGAACCAGAGTGGCCGTTTGCGTGCCTTGGTAAGCCGGGCGAAGCTTAGGCGCAGCCTCCGAGATAAGATCGCAGTCGATGGCTTTAAATACGGCTTCGAGAACCTCATCACTTTTTGTCCACTCAGCTATGTCGCGGATCTCAAGTGTGACCTTATCTGCGATGGCTTTGACCTCTGCCTGTTTGCCGATTGCCTCTTGAATAGCTTTTTGCAGCTTCCCTGTAGCTTCGTCTGAGGCCTTGGTCATCCGCAGAAGAATCTCACCTGCAGCTGTACCCCGTATTCCAGAGACTTTATCATTGAATTGCTGGATTGCTGCTCCGCTATGCACGACTTTGAGGACCTGTGCATACGACTCCTTTTCTTTGCACCGAATCATTACGGCATCGGGTCTGCAGCTATGTTTCTTGGCCTGTTTTGTGCGTTGGCCAACTTTTTGCCATTTAGAGCTTTCTGATTTGGATATGCTTTGCGCGTTTGCGAGGTGAGCGAGGTGAGCTGGCTGCTGCTTGTTCTGTATTCCGAGCCTTTGGAAATTTGGTAGCCTGATTTTCTGATGTTATCGCCGCAGGTGAAGCGCATCTCGTCTTCTGGTGCTGTGCAGAATCTTATTTGGGGCATCCTTTAGTGTGCTGGGCATCCTTGGGGTCCCTCTCCAGATGATCACTAACTTTTTGCTGAATTTGCTTCATCCGCTTCAGCATTTTCTTCATGTCCACATTTATGTGGCGGACTGCAGGCTTCTTATCCTCAACCATATAGATAATTTCTACGAGGATGCCACCAAGCTCCATCATAAGCTCGCTAGTTGATGGTGATGATGACGTGACCGTCTTGGACTTCTTGGGCGGCGTTTTTCTATTTTTATTCTTTGGGCTCTCTATTCCTCTGCCTCTTTTCGGGGTCTCATCTTTGCTGCCAGCAGCATTAAAAAGAAAGACTCCCTCGGCGATCCTCGGTGGAGCAGATGACGGCGCATCTGCGTATGATGGCGGTGTTCTGGTCATTTTTTTCGAAGTGGCAAACGCCAGCTCATAGCTTTGTTCATCTTTTCCATCTGCATTGCCAGCTGCTCTGACGGCCAGAATGGGCACCGCCAGAGCAGTGTTTGTCTGGCTAGACAGTGGCGCAGCCGGACCTTCTGGCTGGATCAACAGACAGGACCAGAGGACCAGAAGTCGAACCAACGCAACAGGATGCACCTTGGAATAAGCCTTAAAATAATTTTGTTGTAAGTAATAAAGGAAATAAAGTTGTAAGATGTCAGATCAGCGTGGTGATATGTGATTATATTGAGAGAAAAAAAAAGAAAATCAAATATAATGTGCAAAGTTAAAAAAAAAAAATTAAAGAACGACGGCGTATAAGTGCATGTGGAGTCAAGTGGAAAGGGGAAAAGAACGACGTTGTATAAGTGCATTTAAACTTACAAAGAGAATGTATAAAAAAAAAATTGTTTTAAGTTTAAATCAAATCATTTTGTTATTGTGTAGACAGGAAATATGAAACCAAAGAAAAGAAACAAATAATTCCCTAATTCACGTTATGTCCACTGCATCGCGCAAGGGGCATAGTGGGATTAGAAAACTTGGTACCACTGCATCGCGCAAGGGTATACAAGAGTCGTTATTGTGAAAATTAAAAAAAAAAAAATAATACCCTAAATCTCGTTATGTGCACTGCATCGCGCAAGGGGCATAGTGGGATTAGAAAACTTGGTATCACTGCATCGCGCAAGGGTATCCAAGATTCGTTATTACGAAAATTAAAAAAGTAATACCCTAATTATCAATACGTTTGCTGTATCACGCAGGAGCATAACAAAATATCTTTTTGTTTAACAGACTTGGTACCACTGCATCGCGCAAGGGTATCCAAGGGCCGTTATTTTGAAAATTAAAAAAAAAAAAAAATGAGTAAAGTAATACCCTAATTATCAGTATGTTCGTTGTATCGCCCAAGGGTATCCAAGAGTCGTTATTGTAAAAATTAAATAAGTAATAACCTAATCATCAATATGCTTACTGTATCGCACAAGGGCATAACAATTTTTTTACAAAAGGAAACAAACACAACTCGGTACCATTGCATCGCGCAAGGGTATCCAGAAGTCATCACCCAGTACAAGTATGGAAAGAAAAGAGCAAATATCAAAAAAAAAAAAAAAAAAAAGATATATGCACACACACATAGGGATATACAAAACGGAATACCACTGCATCGTGAAGGGGTATCCAATAAAGTCTTCAGAAGAAAATGAGTAATAAGATATGTACATATGCATATATATGAGATAAGGCGACATTGTATGGTACAGCGTCTAATGAGGGATTTATTTGTTTATTTTCGCTCAGCTAGTGTCCAAGTGTTTTTCCACCTACAAAATTGTGAAAAGTGTGAGCGTCGAGTTCTGCTAGCCGTTCAATACGTACCAGATAACAGGGAGTCTGGCCGCAAGCCCATCTTGGCCGATTCTGGAATTACTGGCCGCTGGCCGGCAAACAAAGTCACTCAAACACGGTGGGCAAGGGGGGGGCCTACTGGTGAGTGCCTTTCTTCCTTTTTTTCCCGCTTTTTATGGGCTTTTCGCCAGTCGCTTGTTTTTTCCCATTCACTTGCTGCTGTAATACCGCGCCGTCACTAAGGTAGTGCTGGTAAGCGGCGACAAGCGAGCAGCTGTCGGAGAGTTGCCAGACCGATCGCAGCACAGCTAAAACTTGCGCCATAGCAACGAGCTTTTTTCAGACTGTTAAATTGGCGCACAATTCAAACATTAAATTCAAATTTGAACTCGAATGCAAACGCGAGTTCAAACTTAAATTTAGAGTGGAAAAATTAGAGCGAAGAAGTTGGTCTACACAGTATAATTGCTGAGGGATCAGTTGGACACGGAAGGGGATAAAAAAGTCCAGGGACCGACTAACTGCCAACCCCGCCACAGCAGTGGTGCCCATAAACGGGGCCCTGGCGACCGAGCAAAGGCGGTATAACCTGCACGAGCAACGCCGAAGGGAAATCTTTGGCGCCGCGGCAGTCCGCCACTGATCCTGTCAGCAACTGGCCCAGAATTAATATAATATATTAATAATAATATAATATAATAATAATAATAATATAATATTGTAACGAAGCTTTTCCAGCCGGGGTCTGCGTCTCAGTCCGGCCAGGGTCTGTTTACAGAAAAATTTGTAAATCATCTGGGACGACTGGACAGAGCGGCGGGAGCGTCAGCGAATAGGCTGACGTTCACGCTCGAAAATCGGCTCAAATTGCCCCTTCGCGAGCCCAAGAGCGGCCCAGGAGGACGAGGAAGGGACTCCCGAGACCCGTTGCGCCCTCCTCATCGCACCTCCGGAGCCCCTCGGTTCAGAGTTGGACACAAGATGCCCCTGTCCGTCGACGTTGGATGGTGACTCCCCGGAATGAGAACCGGAACTGACCGAGATCTCATTCAAGGGAGGCCCCAACGTCGCCCAGACCCGGCCGCCTGGTCAGATCCGTGGACAGAAGACGGAACAGACCGAAATTCAGTCCACGAATCGGATCCAAGTGTTTCCAGGCCTGGTCTCCGGAGGGGATCCAAGAATAGAAAACGGAACGGACCGAAATTCTATTCCCGGATCGCCCCCGCAGCACCAGGTCCGACCGGTCGGTAATCCTGCGTCCGCCTCCTAGGGCTCGTCGACCATGACGCGGGTCCGAGAGTCAGCCACAGAGTCGCCCCTTTCCGGCGACGTTGGGTGGTCCCTCTCAGGAATGAGAAATGGAACTGACCGAGATCTCATTCCAGGAAGGCCTCCCAACATCGTCCAGACCCGGCCGCCTGCTCCGATCCGTGGACGGAAAATGGAACAGACCGAAATTCCTTCCACGAACCGGATCCAGGTGTTCCCAGGCCTGGTCCCCGAAGAGGATTCAGGAATAGAAAATGGAACGGACCGGAATTCTATCCCTGAATCACCTCCGGAGCACCAGGTCCGGCCGGTCGGTTCGACCATGCGCCCTCCTCCCGGGACCCGCCTCCGGATTCCTGAAATTTACCTGAAAGAAAAAGCCAGAAAATATTTCACAAAAAAGAAATTGAATGAATAAAAAAAACACGTGCCACTATCGTTACAAAGATTTACCCTTTTCTTTATTGGGTTTACATTCTGGATTTATACATGAGATATTTTGCCGCACGGTCAGAAGAAAACTGGTTACTGCTCCAGAAGGCGGAGCCAAGAAAAGGAGAAAGATACAAAACTGTTGACCGGCTTACCCGCTGCGTGTTGAGTTTAGTAGTCGAGATGTGATACTCCTTGCTGTGATATCCGCAAGTGGCTCCCTGTAACTCACACTTCGCGTGTTGTCTTCACGCTGCCGGCTGTCTGCCGTGAAAGTGTTCGGCGGGCGAACCCTGCTCGATGGTGGAACACGCACTCCAAAAGCGTCGCAACTCGTGACGCTGCGCTGCGCTGTGGTTTTGTCGCTGCTAGTGTTGCTGGCTGGCTTGCAGGAAAAAAACGTGCACACACACACACACACGCGTGTTGCGGCGCTGTGTTGCTACTGGTGTTGCTGGCTGGCGGCTGAAAAGCCCGCGCACACACACACACACAATAGGGCGGCTATCAAAGCGGCAATTGCAGCAAAGCCGGGAATATTTGTTGAGCTTTACAACAAATGCATCCTTGAAGGAACAGTGCCACGCAGATGGAAGATGCAGCGTCTTGTACTAATTCCCAAACCTGGGAAAGATCTCGATGACCCTTCTTCCTACAGACCCCTTTGCATGCTAGACACGATGGGAAAAATTCTTGAGAGGATCATCTGCGACCGTCTGGAGTGCGAGCTCTCAAGAGTTCATGGCCTCTCGGAGCAACAATTCGGTTTCCGAAAACAGCGCAGCACAATTGATGCCATTCAAGCAGTGACTGACATAGCTCGGCGTGCCATTCAAGGAACGAGATGGGCAGGCGGAACAAAGCAGTATTGCCTAGTCTGCACCCTCGATGTCAAGAACGCCTTTAATTCGGCAAACTGGCGACGAATACTTGAGGCTCTCATAGCTAGGAGTGTACCGACATACCTGGTTCAGCTAATAGCAAGCTATTTCCAGGACAGGGTTCTCATATATGACACTAAAGAAGGAGAGCGCCAGGTCAGGATCAGCGGAGGAGTCCCCCAGGGATCAGTCCTCGGTCCCCTACTCTGGAATGACGGAGTCTTACGACTAGGCCTTCCAGACGGCACTACGATTGTAGGCTTTGCCGACAACATAGCGGTGGTGTCAACTGGGAAAAGGCTTGAAGAAACTACAGCAAGCTGCAGCTCTGCCATTGATGAGGTCATCGCATGGCTGACTCAGAATGGACTACGACTGGCTAAACACAAATCTGAAGCGGTGCTGATAAGTAGCAGGAAGCTGGTGGAGAAGACTGTGGTGAGAGTTGGCTCTGCTCGTATAGAGTCTAAACCAGCCATCAAATATCTTGGTGTTATGCTGGATCACAGACTGACATTCAAACAGCACTTGGAGCATGTCAGCACCAAAGCATCGACCGTGGCGGCAGCCATCAGCAGGATGATGGCCAACACCAGGGGCCCCAAAGAACGTAGCAGGAAACTAATAGCTGGAGTAGTGACCTCGACCATCCTTTACGCGTCGGCGATTTGGGCACCAGCAATGGAAGTGATCTCGTACAGCAGAGGCTGCAAAGCTGCATACAGGAGCTGTGCATTACGGGTGGCTACCTGTTTTCGAACGGTGTCAGAGGCTGCCTCACTGGTAGTTGCGCGGATGATCCGACTACCACTTCTGGCCGCAGAAAGGCAATCTGGCACCACGACGAACCACTCTGTGGTGCCACATTATCCCAATGGCAAGCTATTTGGAATAGTGCACCCAACGGCAGATGGACTCACCAATTAATAAAGGATCTTAAACCTTGGTTGATTAGACGACATGGCCAGCTCAACTTTTATCTGGCACAGTTATTAACGGGACATGGCTGTTTTAAGTCCTATCTGCACCGTTTCAAGCACGCCGCGGATCCATTTTGTGAACACTGCGGCCACGGCGTAATTGAAGACGCTGAGCACTCATTCTTTGAGTGCCCGCTCTTTGAGAGAGATCGTAGTCTGTCAGCTGTAGGCAGGCTACAATTGACCCCCGACAACCTCATCGCACATATGCTCGCCGATGAGGCCACCTGGAGGAGCATTTCGAACTTGGCAGCGAATGTCATGAAGGAACTGCGTCGAAGGGAGAGACTCCGCAACGGAGTTACAAACTAAGCGGCCATAGCCGTCATCTATCGCGTGAAGTATTGCTTCCCGGCGGTCCCGCGGGCTAGATTCTTTCCTTTCCTGTCTACATCTATATGTTATTACCTACATTGTTAACTTTTTCTGTACTCTTTAATAAAAAAAAAAAAAAAAAAAAAAAAAACAATCGGGCGGCTGAGAGTCCGCTCACACACACACACAAAGTGTTGCGGCTAGTGGCGCTGCGCTGCGCTGTGTTGTTTTGTTGTTGTTTCGCTGGTTTTGTTGCACTGTTGTTGTTGCGGATGTCGTTCGCACTGCTGTTGTGCAGTTTCGCGCACAATGTGGCCGGCACTTGTTATAATTGTTGTTGTTGCTGTCACTGTTCACGTGGTTGGGGTTTTCTTTAGGTTTTCTTCACTTGGGTTGTAAATTATTTTTCCGCTGCGATCTTAACGCTTCGAGCCCGTCAGAAAAGTGACGCTCGCCGGCTTGACGGAAATTCCACCATTTTTCTCGTGTTCGTTCACGCGAACTAGGTGAACGATCACGCTCCAGTGCGGGGTTCACGGGAACTAGGAACTGAACAAAAGAGCCGCGACTTATTCCATGCGCGGTTCTTTGTGAGGAACCGAACGTTTTCGCTCCATGCGACGTTCGTATAAACAAAAAAACTCAAGTGAACGAGCGCGATCCACTGGCTCGTTCACGGTGTAAGAAAAATAAACTAAATTGTGATGCAGCTGGATGCTGCCTCACAATATAATAATCTATATATATAAAACTCTTTGTCCTAACTCACTGACTGACTGACTCACTGAGAATCAACGTGCAGCCCAAACGGTAAAAGATAGAGAGCTGAAATTTGCACACAACATAGATGAGATAATTTCATCGTGCAATAAGACGGCGTTTTGCGAAATTCCACCTGTAAGAGGGTCAAAATCAAGGTCAAAGGTCACGGAATTGCTTAGTATGAAAAACTTTTTGTTTCTTAAGATATCTCAACCAAACTCACAGATTGTATGTTTGGGACTGTCTCTTACATTCTGAGCAAATTTGGTCAAAGTCGGATGACTATATCATATAGCAGCCATAGGAACAATCGGATGAAAAACACCTATAGTATGAAAAACTTTTTTGTTTCTTAAGATATCTCAACCAAACTCACAGATTATATGTTTGGTACTGTCTCTTATATTCTGACTAAATTAAGTCAAAGTGGAATGACTATATCTTATAGCTGCCATAGGAACAATCCGATGAAAAACACCTTTAGTATGAAAAACTTTTTTGTTTCTTAAGATATCCCAACCAAACTCAGAGATTATATGTTTGTTACTGTCTCTTACATTCTGACCAAATTTGGTCAAAGTAGAAAGACTATATCTTATAGCTGCCATAGGAACAATCCGATGAAAATGACCTTTAGTATGAAAAACTTTTTTGTTTCTTAAGATATCTCAACCAAACTCACAGATTACATGTTTGGTACTGTCTCTTACATTCTGACCAAATTTGGTCAAAGTGGAATGACTATATCTTATAGCTGCCATAGGAACAATCCGATGAAAAACACCTTTAGTATGAAAAACTTATTTGTTTCTTAAGATATCTCATCCAAACTCACAGATTGTATGATTGGGGCTGTCTCTTACATTTTGACCAAATTTGGTCAGAGTCGGATGCAATCGGAGATATCCTAACAAAACTCTCAGATTAACTTTTCTTGCCAAATTTGGACTAATTCGCTTAATTTAGCTTTTTTCCGCCAAATTTAGCTTTTTCCCGCCAAATTTAGCTTTTTCCCGCCAAATCACCAAATCCGACTTTTTAGCCAAAGTTCAATTGAAAGGAAAAAAATTAAGGCAGCGGACAGCGGAAGCTAAATATTTTCGTTTTTTTTTAGAAAAAATCTTATCTATATATATAAAACTCTTTGTCCTGACTCACTGACTGACTCACTGACTGACTCACTGACTCACTGACTCACTGACTGAGAATCAACGTGTAGCCCAAACGGTAAGAGATAGAGAGCTGAAATTTTCACACAACATAGGTGAGATAATTTCATCGTGCAATAAGACGGCGTTTTGCAAAATTCGACCTCTAAGTGGGTCAAATCGGGGTCAAAGGTCACGGAATTGCTTAGTATGAAAAACTTTTTTGTTTCTTAAGATATCTCAACCAAACTCACAGATTATATGTTTGGTACTGTCTCTTACATTCTGACCAAATTTGGTGAAAGTGGAATGACTATATCTTATAGCTGCCATAGGAACAATCCGATGAAAAACACCTTTAGTATGAAAAACTATTTTGTTTCTTAAGATATCTCAACCAAACTCGCAGATTGTTTGTTTGGGACTGTCCTTTACATTCTGACCAAATTTGGTCAAAGTGGAATGACTATATCTTATAGCTGCCATAGGAACAATCCGATGAAAAACACCTTTAGTATGAAAAACTTTTTTGTTTCTTATGATATCTCAACCAAACTCACAGATTACATGGTTGGTACTGTCTCTTACATTCTGACCAAATTTGGTCAAAGTGGAATGACTATATCTTATAGCTGCCATAGGAACAATCCGATGAAAAACACCTTTAGTATGAAAAACTTTTTTGTTTCTTAAGATATCTCAACCAAACTCGCAGATTGTTTGTTTGGGGCTGTCTCTTACATTCTGACCAAATTTGGTCAAAGTCGGATGACTATATCATATAGCTGCCATAGGAACAATCGGATGCAATCGGAGATATCCTAACATAACTTTTAGATTAACTCTTCTTGCCAAATTTTGACTAATTCGCTTAATTTAGCTTTTTCCCGCCAAATTTAGCTTTTTCCCGCCAAATTTAGCTTTTTCCCGCTAAATCACCAAATCCGACTTTTTAGCCAAAGTTCAATTGCAAGGAAAGAAATTAAGGCAGCGGACAGCGGAAGCTAAATATTTCCGTTTTTTTTTTAAAGAAAAAATGTTATATTATATAAATTTGTTAAAACGGGCAACTAAATACAATGCTGCGAGCGTAGCGAGCTGCGGGTTGGCGAGCGAAGCGAGCAGGGGGCGAATATTATGTAAATTTGTTAAGCCGGACAACTAAAGACAATGTTGCGAGCGAAGCGAGCTGGGGGTTGGCGAGCGAAGCGAGCAGGGGGCGTAGCCCCCTAGTATTATATAAATTTTTTAATACAATGTTGCGAGCGAAGCGAGCTGCGGGTTGGCGAGCAGGGGGCAAATATTATGTTAATTTGTTAAACCGGACATCTAAGGACAGTAAAGTAGTAATAATATAAAATAATAATAATAATATTATAATAATAACATAATATAATAATAATAATAATAATATAAAATAATAATAATAATATAATATAATAATAATAACAATATTTTTTTTTTTTTTTTTTTTTTTTGGGCTGAGGGGGGGAAAATGCCTGCTGCATCTGACATTGCCGTCACAATGTGGTTTGTGGGACTTACACCCGCTAAAAACCCCCCCTCCTTAGGCAGATTTCCACTTCGGTAAAGCTTTCGCATTACTTCGAAGTGGGGCCTGTTGCGCGCAACGCGCTCTTGTCACTTGTCTGCGTCCAGACTGCCCTTTTTACGTCCTGTCATCCAAGTCCTTCTTCTTTAAGCGTAAAATGTCGCCTATATAGGCTGCGACATGTCTCCAGTTTTCCTCGCTGCTGATCATAATTGTTGTTATGTTCTCTGGCGTGATGTGTCCTGTTGTTTGTGCCAATCTGAGTCGTTTTTCCTCAAATCGCTCGCAGTGAAAGATTGTGTGTTCTACGTTATCTCTCTCGGCGTCGCCGTATACGCAACTTTGCTCCCTGCTTTTCCCAATAGAGTGCAGGAAGCTACTGAAATATCCATGTCCCGTTAGCACTTGTGTAACGTAATAGTCTACGTCGCCGTGCTTCCTCTGCATCCAAACGTTGATAGCGGGTAGGAGTCTAGCCGTCCATCTTCCGCTGATTTCGTCCGCCCACCAGGCTTGCCACAAGTCGAGAGTGTTCTGCTTGCACAGTTTAACTCTCTGTTGAGTTGCTTCTCCAGATTGTCTTAGCTTGTAGATTTGTTATGTTCTCGGGCTATAGATCTATAGGCACTACACTACGCTGATTATTCGGAGTGCGCTCGTTCTCTGCATCGCCAGGAGTTGGTTTGCTTTGTACTTTGTGGTCAAAGCGTCTGCCCAGATCTCACAACCGTATAGGAGGATAGTGTTGGTTACCTCCATAAGAAGCTTCCGCCGGCATTGTACAGTCCTCCAACATTTGCCATAAGTCGGCTTAGCGATCGTGTGGCGGTGGAGCTCTTTGTCATCGCATTTCTTAATTGCGCTTGGAAAGTTAGCTTTGAGTCAAGCAACACTCCCAAGTATTTTATAGTCTTCTGTGTTCTGATAAGACGCTCATTGGGCGGGAGTGATGATTGCCTTGATGGCTTGGGATCGCTGCTTGTGTGACCTCTTGAATTGCTCCAATTTTAGATCTGCCTGGTCTAAAGCCGAACTGTCTCGGAGAGAGTCCTCCAGCATTTTCGACTGCGGCTGCCAAGCGGGGCTTAATAAGCTTCTCTAAAAGCTTTCCGGCTGTGTCTAGCATACAGAGCGGTCGATAAGCTGACGGAGTTTCGGGATCACCCTTCCCCTTGCTTATCAGGACCAACCGTTGTACCTTCCATGGCTCGGGGAAAGTGCCAGTTCGTATGCACGCGTTATACATCTCCAACAGCTGTTCGGGCCGGCTTTCTGCGATAGCTTTGAGCACTTCTGCCGGGACCCTGTCGGGACCTGGAGCTTTCCCGTTCTTTAAGCTTTTTGCCGCTATCACAAGCTCATTCTCAGTGAATAGCTCCACTAGACTACCGCTTGTTGCTTCCATTGAGCGCGCAGAGGATCTGACCTGGTGGGTGGGAAAAAGCATGTGAACAGTGTTGTCCATTTTTTCCGCCACCAGACTAGGAAGTCCGCTTCTTGCCTTGAACTTTTTCATGACGATTTTATATCCTAGGCCCCAGGGGTCGGTGTTAATATCGTCACAGAGTGCTTTCCATTTTGCTAGTTTGCTCTTCCGAATGGCCGTATTTAACTCTTTTTTCGCCCTTCTGTTCTGTGCATCTTCTTCGGTAAAGTTCCCTCGTCGTCTTGCTCTAGTTAGCCGCCGTCGGCACCTTAGGCAGTTTTCCTTAGGGTGCTTATCTTCTCTGTCCACCAGTAAACCTCTTGGCCCTCTCTATGTCTGTTTCCCGTCATAGGCATTGCGGCTTTACAGGCTCCTTTGATCATTGCCATGATTTTGTTGACTGTAGCCTCAGCAGTTTCCGTAGGCTGGGCTATGCCGGCTCTCCTGTCAAATTCGGCGATCAATGCTGCCTTGTTCAAGCGTCGGACATTCCACCTTTTCTTCTGACGCTGGATATTTTCTGTGCGCCTGATTTGGTTCTCGTTTACTTCAAAAGAGACATATTGGTGGTCGCTACCAGTGTAGATGTCAAGGACTTTCCAGTTTAAAATCCTACATGCCAGGTTTTCTGACACCAGAGTTATGTCAGGGACCGTGCCTTCGCATCCGATTCGACTGAAGGTTGGAGCTGTACCAACGTTTGCGACTGTTAGCCCGAGTCTGGCGGCCATGTTAACGACCCTCCGACCTCTGGAGTTGGTTACTGGCATCCCCCATTCTTCTGCTCTTGAATTGAAATCGCCCGCTATTATGTACTTTCCCTGTATTTGCGAGGCAGTGTCTTCTATCGCGTGCAATTTGTTTTCAAATGTCTGGATGTCATCGCTCGGTGTTAGATAGCAACTGAAAATGTGGTAATCGTTTACTTTTAAAAAGACAAAGCATTCCCCTCGTCGCTCGTTCGAGTATCGAATACCGCTTCTGTTTGGTACCCAGATAGCGGCGGTTTTGGTGGAGTCCTCCAACCATAAGCCGTCCTCTCTTCCCTTCTGATACTGTTCACTGATTATCACTAGATCAGCTTGCTGTTCTAAGACAATTTGTGACAGTAGTGCGTCCGCCGTTTTGCTTCTATGTAGATTGGCTTGAATGACTCTCATAATTTGGTTTTCCTGACCCTGACCGCGCAGTTATTCGAGCCCGGAAAGTGGTTGAGCTCTTTTAGGTTCTCGTGAGCACATAAACAACACCGTGGACGTTTGGTGCAGCCTTTCATCTTATGACCACTTTCTCCACATCTAATGCACAGGTAAATACTAAATTACATAAAATAAAAATAAATAATAAACTAAATTAAAGCAAATTAATATAAACAAGGAGCGAATAACTCTGGCGAACAAAGAGGTTGCTGCTCTGGGAGCGACGCACCAGGCTCCCCTAGCAGTTGGTACTACTGGTGTGGGTCACGGAGGCGACAAGACTAAGCCAGTCATGAGCAACGCAGTCGATGCGGAACGGGCAGAAGCTGAACTGCTCTCATCGTTCTCGTTGCGACCGAGGATGGAGAGAACGCCACCCGGTGGCCCGTCATCGGCACCGCCAACTGTGAACGAGCGAGTTTTCAGCTTTGGCACTGCTGTAGCCTCAGATACGCCAAAAAGAAGTAGGGACGCCTCCAGTCCTGGGAACGTCGCAGAAGCAGCAGCTAAAAAATCAAAGAAGCAAAGGAGCTTAGTGGCGGTATCGGAGGAGCTAGGTGATCTCATCGAGAAGATTATCCAAGCCTTCAGACCCAAGGCAGCGAGGCACATCACCCAAGCAAGCCGCGATCTTTTTGCGCGAATGAAGGAGCTTCAGACAGAGATCATAAGCAGGCTCGCTGAAAAGGAGCCTGCAACGGCTGGACTACCTGAGAACAATCCAAACTCTCCACGGAACAAGCAGACTCCAAATGGACTGTCCCTCGCACGGCCAGTCGCTAATGAAAGTCAGCCAGCAGAACGCGAATTCCGGAGAAGATCTCAGGACATAGCCACCCAAACGACGCCACAAAAAAAGATACCAGCATACGCGTCTTTGCATTCCCGACAGAGTTCTAGTGGTCCAAAGTCAGCTCCACGGCAAGGTTCCACAAATAACCCGGTGGCGGCAGGCGGCTCCAGTGCCCCACCAACCAAAGGAGTAACGCGCAAACAGCACATCAACGAACCCCGTAAGCAGAGGCCAAGGGCGGATGTAATAATCATCCAACCTGAACCTGGCAAGTCCTACAGTGACATTCTTCGCCTGGTCACCAGACGGGAGGACAACAAACTGCAGAGCGTTGGCGAGCACGATCGAAGGGTCCGGAAAACAGCAACAAATGGTTTGGTGCTAGAAATGGATGGCGACTGTAAAGCGACGATGGATAAAATGAAAGCCGATATTGGAGACGCGCTGGGACAGCAGGCTAGAGTTAGGGCCATTTCCCAGGAAACCTCGCTGGAGATCCGGGATATCGACTGTCTGGCCACAAGAGAAGATATTCTCGCAGCCTTGGCTCCTCATGCAGACGCACCGCTGGACGTAACGGTTATCAAGATTTTAAGACCCGGATACGATGGATCTCAAGTAGCCGTGGTCCGCATTCCGGTAGCGACCGCCATTCGAATCATGAAAGAGGGAAAACTTAAAATAGGATGGACAAGGTGCAGAGTAAGAGAGAGAGAGCCGAGGAAAAGGTGCTACAGGTGTCTAGAGTTTGGTCATATCGCTGCATCGTGTAAGAACACGGTTAACCGCACGGGCTGCTGCCTACGCTGTGGTCAGGAGGGCCACAGAGCAGCCAGCTGCACGAACGAGCCAATGTGCTTTATATGTACAGCGGCAAACAGGAAGGAGACGAAGCACCACGCCGGTAGTAGAAGATGTCCTCTGTCGACTAATAGTGGAGCCGGCTTTACCCAAAAATGATGAAAATGCTACAGCTCAACCTAAACCACTGTGCGGCCGCCCAAGACCTACTGAAACAAACAGTTCGCGAACTGTCGGTAGACGTGGCACTACTCAGCGAGCCCTATAAATCCATCCAGGGCCCAAACTACGCAGCAGACTCAGATGGCAAGGCAGCAATCTGGTCATGAGGGTCACAGCAGCACCAGCTGGAGTCGCAGCGCTCATCACGTGGCTTCGTAAGAGTTAAGTTTGGCGAGCTATGGCTATATAGCTGTTACCTGGCACCCAGTCTCACATTGCCGGAGTATGTAGCCATTCTGAATGACCTAGTTGACGACGCGAGGGGCAAACTACAGGTCGTCATAGCCGGTGATTTCAACGCTTGGGCAGAGGAATGGGGCAGCACTTCTACAAACTCCAGAGGGCAGGCTGTTCTTGAAGCATTCGCTTCACTGGATATTGCCCTAATGAATAGTGGAAGGCAACACACATTTTGCAGAGCCGGCGTGGGATCCATAATAGACCTCACATTCGTGAGATACTAGCATGCAGCAACGGCGTGGTTTTAAGCGGAGCAACGAGCCTGTATACTGGTGGACAGAAGAGATTGCGGAGGCGAGACGCCGGTGCATCAATGCAAGAAGACTGCTGCAGCGTTCCAGGGGAAGACCCGAATTCGAGCACAGTAGGCTAGAATACAGACTAAGGCGTCACGTGCTGAAAAAGGCCATCCGGCGAAGCAAATCGGAGCGGTTCCTTGAGTTATGCGATGATGCCGAAAATGACACTCAACTCAATGCGTCTACTCAAACGGCTCCTAAAGACGAGCAGAAAATGAAAGAGATCGTGGAAGCCCTTTTTCCTGGCTCCTCTAATCTCCAGACCCTGGATCCGACACCAACGTCCCAGATGTTCCCAGAAGCCCCTGCTGTTACCGTGGAGGAAACTCTTAAAGCGGCAAGCGTCATACGGGTTTCCAAAGCTCCAGGTCCGGATGCAATCCCTAACAAGGCATTAAAACTGGCTCTCACGCTTCGACCGGATAGTTTCGCAGAGGTGTTTGGGAGATGCATTTACCAAGGAACCTTTCCCAGTTCTTGGAAAGTCCAATATTTGGTGCTCATTCCAAAACCAGGTAAACCCCCGGAGCTGCCATCATCATACCGCCCTATCTGCCTGATTGATACGGCTGGTAAAGTGTTGGAGCGACTGATATGCAGTAGGCTAGAGCAAGCTATTCGAGATGCAGGTGATCTTTCCCCTCTGCAATACGGCTTTCGTAAAGCTCGGTCGACGGTTGACGCTATCGCCAGAGTAACCAGCATTGCCACAAATGCAATTCAAGGCAGCAGATGGCGAGGAGGCAGTAAAAAGTACTGTCTATCCTAAGGCTGGAGCTTCCTGAGAACGCCACCATAGAGGGCTTTGCCGACGACATAGCACTTGTCGTCACCGCTAAACACCTTCCAGAGGCGGAATTGCTATGCAGTGCAGCAGCTGCAGCTATCAGGGATTGGCTCAATTCTGTTGGCCTTCAACTTGCTGACCACAAGACCGAAGCTGTCCTCATAAGCAGCAGAAAGGTCGTCGAGGTAGCCCACATAAACCTGGGGACAGCCACCATAGCTTCAACCAGAGCAATTAGGTACCTCGGAGTTTTAATTGATACGCGGCTAAGCTACAGGGAGCACCTTGAGCACATTGGCAGAAAAGCAGCAGCAATCGGACATGCATTAAACCGAAAATTGCTGAACACCCGCGGGCCTAAGCAAGGGCGCAGGCTGCTACTACAGAGTATGTAGCGGATTCCGGACTATCTCTGAAGATGCGGCTCTGGTAATTGCGGGAATGGTGCCACTTGACCTGCTGGCTACGGAGAGGGCTGCCATTCACAAGGCGAAAAGCAGGGAGCACCCCATTGGACACAGCCAGATTGTCAAAGCAGCGAGGGAAGAGAGCGTGAGGGAATGGCAAACCAGGTGGGATGCCTCATCGAAAGGTCGTTGGACACATCGACTCATCCACGATCTGGGAAGGTGGCTTAGTCGCAAATTCGGCTTTGTCAACTTTCACTTGACGCAGCTCCTGAGCGGACATGGGTGCTTTCGGAGCTACCTCCACAGATTTGGACACGAAGGTGATCCATACTGCCTATGGTGCTATCCAGAGGAGGAAGAGACTGCTGAGCACATCCTGTTCACCTGCCGAAGATTCTCTAGTGAGAGGGACGAATTAGAAGCGACTGTTGGAGCACAACTCACAGTAGACAACGTGATAAGCTGCAGAGAGAGAAAGCGCAGAAGGAACGCAGTCAACGGTGGGGCATATTAAAATGCTCGCCCAGGATCCCGCGAAGCCTTGCCCCGCGGAATAGTACCGCGAGATCTTATGGGCCCCTTAGTCTAGTCTACGTTTATTTTTGAGTTCATAAATAATGTCGAGGAAATGTTGATGCTCATTCGCGGAGCTGATCAAACACCCCAAGGGTTGATGGCGTTGAGAGCGGATGCGAATGTGGCCTTACTTCGAACAAGCACAAGACTAAACTGGGACGACATCAAAGCTAGGCTTATTGAGGAATTTGCTGATAAGCGGACAGAACAAACCCTGATTCGGGATCTGAACCAGTTGGAGCACAAAAAGCTATCAGTTAAGAGGTTTTTCAACGAGGTTTTTTGATATTCAAAAAGCACTGTTTGACATAGTTACTGCAAATGAGACGAACATGGTAGCATTGGAGGTCAAGAAAGAACACCATGCAGCGACTTGTTTGGAAGCCTTTGTCACAGGACTCAGGGGAAGTTTGGGTACCTTTGTGAGAGGCAAGGAGCCGGAGACTCTGCAAAAAGCTTTCGTGTATGCTACCAAGGAGAGGGATATACATTTGCGGAAACAGGAGTATGACAGCCGAAATGATCGTAACGGAGGTAATTTCGGCAGGAACGATCGTAACGGAGGTAATTTTGGCAGGAACCAAGACTACAGGAACGACCAGAATGACAGATATGACAGGCAAGATAGGGGAAGATATTCTGGAGGTAACCAAATAAGACGTTTCAACAATGATGACAGGTATGAGGGAAACAATAAAAATTCCAACCAACGGGCTATAATGCCTAAGCAAGAGAATGAGTCGAACAGACAGAACGGACCAAGGCAATGGAACAGATTTAGGACCTCAGGGGACACGAACTTGAATAACATTGAACAGGACAGTAGCAGACACAGTAGTCATAATATCGATGAAGAAGGAAATTTTCGGTCAGAAACCTCAAGAAACAGACAGGATATCTAGCTAGGGAAACGCATGGCCAAGCATTACCTTATGTGATCGTACATTCCACATCTGGGTATGCTTTAAAAATGCTGATTGATACAGGAGCTTCAAATTCGTTTTTAAACCCTGACATGACACCTGCCCATACAGCCACCGAATTGACCGAACCAATTTTCATAAAAACAGCACTATCCACACATAAGATTTATCACAGAGCTAGGTTTGTGACCCTAAAGGAACTCAATGAACGAAGGGCATATGACTTCTTATTGTTTAATTTCCACCCTTATTTTGACGGGCTAGTAGGGATGGACTTTCTAACAGAAATTAAGGCCAAAGTAGACCTTGAATCACTTTTGTTAAGAACTCGGAATGCGACCCTGACTATTCATCTTATAGATAACAGAACTTCAAAAATACATTAACTGGAAAGCATGTCGAGACAGATAATTTCGTTACCATAGTCTGTAGAAAATGGAACGTTCAGTACGGACACATGGGAAATAAGAGACGGGGTACATATATCAGGAGGACTTTACAGGGCCACGAAGGGAATCGCAAATGTTGAGGTCACAAACTGTACGGAGGACGAACAAACAGTAATTATAGACGAACCTCTAGAGGTCAATTCTTTCAATACCAATGACTTCATCGAAGTCAACTTAAATACAATGAAATGCCAAAATTCAAATGACATAGGACAAATAGCGGAACTTAACGTAGTAACACTAGACAGAGACAGAATTCGACCCATCGACTTCAGGAAAGTATTGAGAACGGATCATTTAAGTGATGAGGAGAGAAAGGCACTGTTCGCACTCTGTTCAAAGTATCAAGAAATATTTTTTTGCGAAGAAAACATTTTAACGTTTACTAATATGGTGAGGCATCCGATAGATACATTGGACGATTTGCCAATATACACAAAACCATACAGGTATGGGTTCAATCAGAGGAAAGAGATTAAGCAACAAATTGACGACCTACTAGCGAAAAATACAATAAGACACAGTTATTCTCCTTGGAGCTCACCGGTGTGGTTAGTCCCCAAAAAGAAGGAAGCGGCTGGTACGCAAAAATGGCGCCTGGTCGTAGACTTCACAAAACTTAACGAGAAGACTACTAAAGACAGATACCCGATGCCGGTAATTAGCGAGGTTCTTGACAAACTTGGCAGGGCTAAATATTTCACCGCTCTGGATTTGGCTAGTGGATATCATCAGATAGAAATGAGGGCCAAAGACATACCAAAGACTGCATATACGACTGACAGTGGGCATTTTGAGTATGTACGAATGCCTTTCGGAGTAGTATATAAATGCGGCTTCGAGCCCAAATTGGGGGTGGGGGTGATTAATGGGTCATAAAATTTAATTGTTTTTTTAATATAAAAGGGTCAAAAGTCATAAAAAGCTCATTAAAAAGGGTCAAAAGTCATAAAAAGATCATTAAAAAAGGGTCAAATGTCATAAAAGATCATTAAGAAAGGGTCAAAAGTCATTAATTTTTATTGATTTTGTCATTAATTTTTATTGATTTGTCTGATTGATCGATAAAAAGGTCAAAAGCGTGGGAAAAGGGTTAGAATGTGTAAAGGGTGGGGTAGGGAGGGGGTTCAACTGATCTCTAATTGGTCATAATGACCCCCTACTCCCTAATTATGCAATCATAATGATCCCCACTCCCCCAATTAAGCGATCATAAATGTCCCCCTACTCCCTAATTAAGTGATCATAAATGATGACCCTAATGAAGCGGTCATAAATAACCCTAATAAAGTGGTTATAAGAGAAAAGGTCAGAATGTGTGGACTGTTGTGACAGATACATTGATTGTTCGATCAACTAATTAACCAATTGAGTTTGGTTGAGACAGGCACGGGGCAGGTACGGGACAGGCACGGGACAGACACGGCACAGCTATGGGATAGGCACAGGTGTAGTGTAAGCATGGGACAGGTATGGGATAGGCGCAGGTACAGTTCAGGTAAGAACTGATAGACCTGTTCTCAAACAGGTAATAGACTCCATCCACTGCTTGTAAGAGAAACCCTCAACCAATATAAATTAATAGAAAAATTGTTTTTTGGTTTTTATTGTTTTTTATTTTAATAAACGTTTTGTTATGTTATAATAGATATTCTTGCTGTTGTTAACCCCGTCACCCAAGAAAAATAAAATAAAGTTTTTGATTGTTTTTTAAAAAATTGTTTGTTAATCATAATTATTACAATTGTGGTAATTATAAATTCTCTTGTATTCTTCGATTATGTAGTTGGCCTCCTGTTAATTTTCGTCAATAATTGCACAACGATAATTATTCGGTGAACAAATAATATCATCAATGGCCCATGGACAGTGGGCAGAATGGAATCCAAACCTGGACTCCACGACATCAAAATAGCTGTCATCCTGAATCTTGCTTCTTAGCTCCGTAAGCCGACAATAATGCTCCATGAAGATACGTTCTCCGTAGTCTTTCAAAAACCATGTGACAATGGTTTTTGTTGTGTGACGTGTGCGGCGTGACATTTTCTTTTTAAATATGGATATATTTCTTCTTATCTTGCAATCGTCTTTTGTACTGAAAATTTCTTCAAAAGGAGACTCCTTATATACTTGAAAAATATTCCTTTTCTCTAGTAGAAAAACATGTTTTGCAGGTGCATAGGAAATATCAACCTTTTAGAGATATAAAGGGAATCTCAACCTTTTTTTTGTAGTAATTTATTGAATATACTATTACATTTTATGACTCTATTCCATCCCCCAAGCCTCAAGATAAATTTTAAACACATCTGTTTGTGTGGTCACCAATTTTGATTTTTTATTGTTTATTTGAGTATTACAATGTTTTCCTTAAATGACTACAATATTAGGAAAAAATAGTTAGTTTTTCTCTATTCCTTAAGTCAACATATTTTGAAATTAATTTCCTAGTTTCACTCATTCGTTCATCGTAGAAATAGCAGGCACATGTGTCTCGACCTGACTCAACGTTGTCATTTGACCATTCACAGAATTTGTAATGTTTGCCATATATTGATGTAATAAGTTGTTGCTCCCCATTATCCATGAACATGTTCCTTGAAGTTCCAAGAAAGTGTAAATGCTCTCCAAATATTTCATCACCAAATTGTTTAAGAAAAGTATTAATTTCATTAACAATTGTTCCATTGTTGTTATAGTTGTTGTTGTTATCCCCATTCATTTTTCTTAGTTTCCCAATGTAGTAGTTGTGTTCGCTTCGAAACTCAAAATATAAACGATATATATGTTGACTTCTTATATCATTATATCATTAAAAAATTTCAAAATGTTGTATGCATTATTTAGTGCACATACTCCTTCACGATGATGTATTGAACAAAACGGGAACTGATTTTCCATTAAAGTCTCTAGTTGTGGACATCCAAGCTCCTCAACATCAACCAGATGTGGTTCTCTTAAAAATATTTCCAGAAATCGTTTCTTTTCAATGCCCTTACATAAGATCTCTTTTCCTGCAGTTATTTTCCTCAGATAATTTCGTGTTTGAGTGAAATAGTTTATTCCATCATTCCAGTGAATTTTGTGATGATTTTTAGTTAACCAAGTAGCAGTTTTTCGTGACTTTTTATTTAGTTGATCAAAGTTATATGGTGCTCGTATAATGAAATGATTATCAAGTTTCGAATCATTATTTAATACTATTCCAATTTCCTTTAGAACAAACTTGTTATAATTATCAAAAAATCCTTGAACATCGATTGCAACAATATCTTCATCCATTTTGTATCTGTATATTGTTAAACAATTCTTTGAACTAAACCACTCAATGGATTGTATTCAACTAAACGATCGTGTATGAGTAGACAATGTACTTGGGTATTTGGGTTGCTTACTTCTCTTAGTTCCGTTGAAATTCTCACATCAATAGGACCAGATTTTACCGTTTCATTTTGATATGATAGATCTATCACAACAATTGGTGCTTTATTCTTAAAATCTGTTGGTGTTAAAAATGGAACTGCTTCACGATTGTAGTAACTAGTTTGAAACTTTGCATACATTTCATATAGGTGAGCGAAACGTCCTTGACTAAAATCAACATTTAAATCGTCATAGGGATATGTATCAGAGTTCAAGTGTACTTTCAAGTTTGATAAATTGTTTGTTATTAGTGCTCCATCTAGTGAAAAGGCTATTATTGCAAACCGGGGACGTTCTCGGTTAGCAGCTAGCTTAACATTCCAAACATGATGTGTTCCCTGAACTAGTTTGGGATTGATATATGAGTCCCAACTGCGGAACGCAAGTGATAGATTAACTCCACTTTTTATAATATCATACATTTTTATTTTTGCAACATCACTGGGAGTTACATGTGGAATTTTCCAAGATATATTTGTCATTTCTAATTGATGCGTTTGGTTACCCCTAGTTTTGTTATACACATCATCCAGGTTTTTGGTTAGTAATAACACAAGTTCATGTTTACAGTTTAACATAACCTTTGTATAGTCTTCAGCAAATCCCAACAAATATTTTAGGGGAACGGAAAAGTTAAAATAACCTGATGATTGGATATCATTTCCTCCACCCCATCCAGCATTTTGAAGAATCCGACTATTAAGGTTAGTCAATGAGAGATAGTTTTTGAGGGTTGTAGTGATACCAACGAACCGTGTTCTATCAATCTCACAACCATTTATTTCATATCTTATTTCATCCAAAAAGTATGCCATACAATTATTTTTAAATGCTGCAACAACACCATCTGTTGTAGCAGCGTTTTCGGCTGTTGTTCTTTTAATATTTCCTTGAAAATTAAGAAAACTCTCATGAGGGAGCACATACAAGTCTTGATTTTGGATTGTAATTCGAATTTCATCATTTGGTTTAAATGTCTGTTGGTATGACGAATAGGTGTGATATTCTTTTTTCGAGATACTTTCATCTGAGAAAGGTTTTTCCCGATTATTTAAAATTTCATTCATTTTGTCCCCGTCCTTGTTATACTCGAAGTTTGAATCCCAATGATTTTAAAAACAATTTATTTTTTAATGTGAGTGCACTCCTCTTTAGCTTTGATCCTCTTCCTTTAGCTTTGTAACTACTAGTGTGAGGTTGAGGGCATGTACCCAACCTTTTATTGTATATTATCATTCTATCTTTCGTAAATGTATGCGAATTGTTATGTTTTCATCACGCAAGTTCACCAAATTCCCGTACTGATCAGTTATGCGTATCGATAGAGTACTTATTTCTCTACAGCTGACTGGTAAATAAATGAGATTGTGGGGTGTCACATTCAATTTATAGCCTGGGGGAACATTAATACCAAACTCATACAACACATGATTTGCTACGTCATCTACATATGAAGCGCTGACAATGTTGCATTCCAAACGAATCGTATTAATTTTAAAAATATTGATAGGTTGATCGGATAGATATGTTTTGGTTGGATGTGATGGGAGTACACTTTGTTTGAAACCAAACAATTGTCCAATTGATCTTTCCTTATTAAAGTATATCGATTCTTTACTGCTAAAGACTTCAACTTGGAGTGTATTATTATAACCCTTAATTTTAACTGTATTCACAAGGTCAGTATCTTTTAGCTTAGAATAAATAAACTCAGCAATATCATCAAGTTCATAGGAACCGATGGGAATTGTGATTACTTGATTACCAATGTGAAAAAGATTGTTCTTTGTATCAACATTGGGGATTGAGTTGTACATGTGAAAGTCAATCAGTGCACACTCATATTGTCCACTCAATTCAATGGGTTTGTGTTTATAATGGAACTGTTTCCATGTATCGATAGTGTTAATGATCTGGACATTTCGGAATATGTTACTAAACTGAGGTTAATATCCTACTACCCAATCTTTTATTGAAATTCATTTTCAAATTATAATAAACTGATCGAAACCCTTTCTATATCGTCCTTTATCCATGTCATCGCCTTTACTTATTAACAAGAAACCATATTTATCATCCCAACATTTTTGACAAATTTTCATGAATGAATCATAACTCATATCTGTATTGATATGATCACGATATATATGACGCATATTTAGATCATCTTGTTTAAACATAATAATCATGTTTGCATTGTCACGTATCAGATGTTTTGGTATATGAGTATAAGTTTGACATAAATAAAATGAATCAATGGCCGTGTTCACCAGAACTAATCAATCAGTAATCATGTATTTTGTTTGTTCGATAACAAAGCATCACATCACAGAATTTCAGCGTACTATTTTGGTGATGAATTTTCAGTCATCATACATCACAAAATTTGAAATCATGATTGCTAATCACTGCATTTCACCAGAATAATCAAGCAAATTTCATCGATTTTTTGTTGTCGATTTGTTCTGGTGAACACGGCCAATATTTTTGTGTCGTCCCATACAGAAATATGAACGAATATTATCTTGTTTTTCACATGCAACATCATCAAAAATCATAATAGAATTATTTTTAGCTTCGTTGGGTGATAAAACTGTTTCATTCTGTGAGAATGTGTGACCCATACCCATTTGGACTCTCGATTAGACTGAACATTAGATTGGTCTTACCACAGTTTGATGGACCGACAATGAGTGCCCTTATTGTGTTGGGTAAGAGAACACTATGTCGTGGAGGTAGTTTTTTCACATCGTCACCACCATCAATGTTTCTAACAAATATATTTTGTTTTTGCTTTATTAAACGCATCCTTCATTACAGTGTCTTCATTCAATGAGAAACAATTGATGAATAAACAACCATAAAATGGGTAAACGTTTTTATAATCAAGTCAGTCATAATTTAAACCGTAACCAGGGCAGTGGTCTTGTCAACAAATTAATTAACGTGTTGCCAGTTGAAGCGCACCTTCCTGGTTATAATGATCGTGGAATAAATCCGTTGGATGAAGCTTGTAGGGTACATGATATTGCATATGATCAACACAAGGACTTGAGTGAACGTCATAAGGCAGATACAGTATTGGTCAATAGAGCTTGGGAACGTGTAAAGGCGAGACACAGCAGTTTTGGTGAAAAGGCATCGGCATACCTTGTAACCAATATCATGAAGTCAAAAAAAAAATTCGGAATGGGAATGAAGAAGAAGGGGGTGAAGAGATGTGGGAAAAAAAAGAAGATGAAGAGTTGGTCATCTGTTGTTAACGATGCCAATCGTACATTGAAAAGTCAAAAACCATTAGATATTATGAGTGCAATTAAGATTGCACGCAAAGCAGTACATAAATCAATTGGTCGTAAGAAAAATGTTAGAGTACCTCGTGTAATTAATGTCCCCAAAGTTGGAGGCTTTTTACCGCTAGTACCCATTCTGACTGCACTTAGTGCATTAGGTAGTCTAGCCTCAGGTAGTGCATCCATTGCAAAAGCGATTAATAATGCAAAGGCGGCAAAACAGCAGCTGGATGAGAGTAAGCGACACAATAAACAAATAGAGGGTGTTGCCATGGGTGATGGTATGTATCTGAAACCCTATCGGAAAGGTTATGGATTATACCTCAATCCCTTTAAAATGGGTTATGGAGTAAAGAAACAAAAAACTAATTAGTGGGCTACCCAAAAGAGCATTCACAAATTTAGATATTGAAAATTTTGCTCAAAAACATTTAAAACATTTTCGAGGTGTATTTATGAGAGATGCACTCCCAGAATCACCTCCTAATCAGGAATGTGGGGTCATTAACCTAGACGATTCATTGTCAAGCGGTACACATTGGGTGGCCTATAATAAAAACAAAAATTTGATACAATACTTTGATAGTTTTGGAAACTTACAACCACCAAACGAAGTTGTCAAATACCTGGGAAATGGAATTAAATATAACTATGAGAGAGTGCAACGTTTTAATTCATACAACTGTGGACACCTGTGTCTGAAATTTTTACTATCATTAAAATAAATGTGGGTGGGGGTTTTATAGATTTATGCTAATCTATTTCTTGAATAAGACGATGAGCTCTTTGTAATTAAATTGGTATATATGTATACCAATACATACATACAAAGCAGTGTGAAAGCACCTTGAACGAGCTATAAAAGTTGAGTTTAAGCTGACTCAAGGCACACTCAAAGTCATCACTTCAACTGGGTTAGACGAACAGCTTCAACATTGTCAGCATCAACTAGGACAACCTAACAACAATAACATCATAAACAACTCAATAGCAGGACAGCAAAAATGAATCAACCCACTATCACAGACAGCGAGCTGGATGCCATTTTTGACGAAGAGCAGAAATGTATGGATGTCATCAAGGATTTCAATGGACGAGTCCAGAAGCCACTGATGTCCAAGACCAAGATGACTACAAATGTAGTTTATCCCATTCTCAGGGCTCAAAGGAAGACAACCAGGATAGGTAATTCAGTCGCACTCGAACTTGAGAAACACATGTTGTATTTACCGGAGAGATATTTAAGTCTCAAGGATGAAACCATTATGGCACTGAAGGACAAAAAATATATCATCGTAAAAAAAATTTATGAAAATCTCTATTTGGAATCTAATAAAAATTTGTAATTTAATATTTTTCAATAAAAAAAATAATATGAATTTCTAATTTAAAAAAATGTTGTTCTACTTTTTTGGGTGGTATGAGAAAATTTCAGATATCTTAAATAAAAAATTTGAATAAACAAGTAAACGTTTCTATTTTTATGTTTGGTAGTATGAGATATTTTTTTTCAGATGACTATTATAAATATAAAATGCATTTTCATTATGCAACAGTATTAGATCGAGAGTGAATACATACACACATGCATACAAACACACATGCATACAAACACACATTGATACTATACAAACAAAACGAGTTTTTCACGCAGCTCTTATATACTTTAGAGCTGTTTATTACAAACCGGTTTTGGTGGATGAAAAATCGTCGAGAGTTCATTGAACTAAACCAACTTCTTATCTATCACATTGAAAACATTTTCTTTTCTGGTGGTGGTTCTGTTGTTTACATAAATACATAAAACATTCACAATGAATCAACATATTTTGAGTCAGTTGACGAAAGCGAGAAATGTATTGAAGAGAAAATTTGATTCTATCAAACAAACGAATTCTCATAATGATCTTGAGTTGGAGAAAACTTTTAAACCCATAACAGAACCTCTACAGGATCTAGTTAATGAGAATAAAAAGAAAATTAAAAAGTTCATAAAAAGAGAAGGAGAAGATGTAAAATCTAGATTTAAGTTTGAGGATGATGATGATGATGATGATGGTGATGATGCTGATGATGATGATGATGCTGCTGGAGAAAATGAAACAAATTATTTCTCTCAATCTTGACCCAGACCCAGGCACTGATTTAGAGAATGTATCTGAGGTAAAAGATTATGAAATGAATATTAGTCAGCTACAGAGAGAACAACTCTTGGATAATGCTTACGGACCTAGAAGAAGCACATCAGCTTCTCGTTCTTTAATGTTGGGAAACAGTACATTAAATATAAATAATAAAGAAATCAAATTGTCGAGTGGAAACAGTTGGCCCCTTACCCCTGGTCTATACTCATTAATTTTCCATAAAAAACCAACAGACTATAACAAGAATGAATTGGAGATCTATAAAAAGATTTTAGTTGAGACTAGTGTACATAGAAGAAATTATAACCCACAGAGTCAAGTAAAAGGAACTCGGGCATATAAATATAGTGAAATAATCAAACCTCTTTTAAGTAATATGTCAATGCCAACAGCGATGTCTACACCAAATCGCTCGAAAACAGGTTCAGGGTATATGACTCTACAATTATCAAAACCAAACTATGTGTATTGGGACAATGTACATGAATTAGTTGAACGATTACAGCTCTTAATAGCCTCAGAAACAGCTGGTAATACCAATCATAATAACGAGATTATGTCAATCATAGAAGAATTGCGTGAGGCACGGATAATATACTAATCCATATAAATATACATTACAATTGATAATTATATTTAATATCATAATGTCTGTTGACAAGTTTGGTTATTTTTCTGATGATAAAGAGCGTTCAGAGTACTTAAAAAGAGAAATTAAAAACGTAACAGGACTATTCATTGATTTAGATGGGAATCTTAATGTTCAGAAAAAACGAATTGTAAACTCTTCACTCCCACTAAATAATGATGACTTGGTTGTAAAAGTATATGTTGATGACAAGATAAAAAAGTTGAAAACAAATCAAACTACTACAATTTCACAATTATTCGAGCGTAGAAATGCTAAAGTAAATGTTTTGAAAAAAGAAGTAAATAATCTTATTAAATTGATAGAAAATGTTAATGTCATTATCAATGATGTTGTTACAAAGATTAATAATCTCAATAGTTTTGTTGCTGCAAATTGTAAGATTCCAAAATCACAACATATTGATAATATATAAGAAAAGTCCATTTGTACATCGAGAGAAAAACTAAGTCATATACAAATTAAACATATGATCATCATGTCACTTGACAAGTTTGGACATTACTCGAATGATAAATAGTATTTAGACTACTTTAAGAGAGATAGTGAACGCATAACAGGTTTATACATTGATGTAAATGGTAATCTAAATGCTCAGAAAAAAAGATTTAAAAATTGTATAATTCCAAAGCAGGCATATGAGTTGACAACAAAAGAATATTTAGATAATAAATTAGTTGTGTTGGAAAAAGAAATAACCAACAGTCTTCGAGAACGCAATTCAAAAGGGCATACACTATTTAAAACTATTAATAATCTTAAAAATCGAATAGATAATTTTGAAAAAACAATTCAAAATGAAATGTATTCCAAATTAAATAAAATTGAAGATTATGTTTTTAAATATGTATCCACCGACAAATCCAAATTTAATTTAAACAGTGTGATAGTAACAACAGAAGAGATACCCATTGACTATAATAAAATAAAAGTATGAGTAAACGAGAGATAGTTAATGAATTGCATGCACCGTCTTACAAGAATTTTCGTCGACGTAGAGTAGTCACAAAGGGAATTAATGACTTATGGCAAGCGGATTTGGTTGAAATGGGGGCGTATGCTTCATCAAATAATGGTTATCGTTATTTGTTGACAGTAATAGATACGTTTTATAAATTCGCTTGGGGTGAAGCATTAAAATCAAAAACTGCTAAAGAAGTTGCTCAGGCAATGGAGAAAATATTTAAATCGGGTCGTGGTGCTCCCAAGAACCTACAAACAGATGATGGAACCGAGTTTTTCAATAAACAATTTAAGGTATTAACAAACCAGTTTAAAATCAGAGCTCCCGAAATTTGCTCTATTTTTTTCATTTCTCCCAAAAAAGTGTTCGCTCCCAGACCCCTTTGGGAAGTGCTCAGATCAATATCAAATATTTTGCTCTCAAGCAAAAGAGCAAAAATAAGGAGCAAAGCAAGTTATATCGTATTTTTTTTTGATCTCGTGCTTAGCTAAACGAATCTCATAAAAGTAGGCTCTTGCTATTTAAATTTATACGTGCATGTGTGTAAAGTAGCTGAGCTTCACTCGCATTTTGGAATTCATATCGCTAAGTTCTCCAAAAAACTATAAATATGAACAACCGCGAGAATAACAAAAAGGTTCATATTTTCTTTACGTTCAACAGTGCAAATAACAAATCTGTCTGTAATGTGTGTGGCCAACAAATCGTAGGAAAGCACGTTACAAATTTAAGGCGTCATTTGGCTTCACGGCATTTAGAAGTCTTGGAGGACATTTACAATAATGATCCGAGAATGCAGCCAAGACAAAAAAAACGAAAAATTATAATCGAGACTAAAAAAAAAAATTAATGTTGCAACAAGAATGGACAAAGCCATTTTAGGAGTCAACCTGCAAATGATCAATTCCGCTATGGAAAAACATGAAATCACAATCAAAACCCTTGGAATGATTCAATTGTTTGTGGTTTTCCTGCATAAGAAACAATAGCGGATAATTGCACAGCTTGAAAGTATGTGGTTGAAATAAGCTGTGGCATTGGTTTTGGTTGATTTTATAGCTTGTAAATATAAAATATTTAAAAAATAAATGATGTAAGCATCAGACTAACAACCTGGATTTATTATTATCAATATAGGCACAAATCAGCACATTCAAAAAAACAAATAGACCCGAGCACTCGATTTTGCTCTTGCTCTATGAATTTTTGTGCTCATTTCACTGAACAGACTGCTTAGAAAAATTTGGTTGAGCAATTTTCGGGAGCTCTGTTTAAAATAAATCATTATTCAACATTCAGTGTACTGAAAGCATCAAATGTTGAACGATTTAATAGAACCCTGAAAGAGCTTATGTGGCGTGAGTTCAGTTTCAATGGAAAATATAAATGGATTGATATGTACAAAAGTTTAATTGATGGTAACAACAATCGTGTACATAGAACAATAAAAATGAAACCAATTAACGTTAATTCGTCCAATGAAAAACAAATTTTAAAGACAACATATAATTTCTTGAAGATATTCACTGGAAGCAAGTTGCGTAAGGGAGACAATGTGCGTATAAGTAAATACAAGCATATATTCGAAAAGGGCTACACACCAAATTGGACAACAGAAATTTTTAAAATTAGAACAGTGAAATATACATATCCAACCACATATTTACTAGAAGACTTGAAGGGCAATCCAATTGAAGGTTGCTTCTACAGAGAAGAACTCAAAAAGGCTCAATACCCCGATGCGTATCTAGTAGAAAAAGTGTTGAAACGAGACGGAAAAAGAGCTTTGGTGCGTTGGCTGGGATTTCCAAAGAGTGAAGACAGTTGGATTAATGTAAATGAAATTTTATAGTCTATACAAACAGATGTTCCCCATTTAAAACTAGATTGATACGCATAATCATTAGATTACCACAGATGGCCACACCCAAACAAAAAAAATCATGAAGAAACATTTTACATGTTGCAATAGAAAAGAATTTTTGTTAATGCTCGCATATATTATCAAAAATAAACATAAGGGCTTTACGACACATAATCATTAGATGCCCTCATTTATAAATAGATTACCACACATGCCCACATCCAAACAAAATCATGGAGGAACATTTTACATGTTGTAATAGAAAAGAATTTTTGTTAATGCTCACATGTATTATCAAAAATAGATATAAGAAGTTTTCATTTGTGTGAGTGTGTATGTACACATTTTATGATCGTGGTGGTAGCGGAAAATTACACAACATTTCTAGGCCCTTTCCAAATGCGTTCTCACACTTTTGTGCGTGTGTCGTGTGCACATCTTTTGGTGGTGTTATTTCTAGGTCACTGTCTGAATGCTTATATACATTTGTTTTCCATGTCTATGTATTGTAAAAGCGATATACAATAGAGAGTATAAAAGGCTGGAGCTTCAGTGACTTTCTATCAGTTGGATGAAGCATTTCACATAAAAATGATTTGCTTTGTGAAAATTTGTGCAATGATAGTTTCTATCATAAACTTTGTCAGTCCGGTGCCGGTAAAAAGAGTTTCTGGGTTTAATGAAACTGTTAGCGAAATTATACCCTTTAAATTACCAAACGACGAAATAATTGAATTGACTTTGCAATTCAAATTATTTCAAAACACTAGTTTATTTGAAGCCGAATATATAAATAATGAAATGTCAACAACAAAAGCAACAACACCATCACCAATATCAACTACAACAATACCAACACCATCATCTTCAACAACAACAACAACAACAATGAAACCCGTCTATTTTGATGAATATGAGGATGAAATGCTGATCATCAATGGCACCATTCGCCTTAGCCAACGGACGTGTTTTTTTATTGCGCTTCGTATTTATTTATATTTCCCCGCTTTAATCTGTTTTTATCCTGTAATTTTTGTGCATAAAGTTATTTGTGGCTTGCCTGATACATCGGTTGTGTTTCAACAAAGTCTTAACTTAATAAATAATCATAAATTGAATAAATTGTGTTCAAGTACAACAACAAATTGCAGACCAAACAATCTGTTTGCTTTGTTTTGTGCATTTTACATTGCCGCCTGCTAAATTTTGTTTTTGTATTTTTTTTACTTTGTTCTTGTGCATCGCGTCTTTCGCGCTCTAACGTCGCTCACCGCGCTCTCTTTATCTATCGCTCTCAACGCGCTCTCTAAGCTTTGCTGTTGGTGTTGGTCGCAGTTCCGTTTTCCTTCGCTCTCTGTGAATAGATTCCGTTGTGTTTCGGTTCGCGCTCGCGCTCGCGCTCTTATTTGTCTTTGTCTACTGTTGTTGTTGTTTGTAAGTACAAATTCAGCATCTGTAGTAATTAACCCTAGTGTGCCTTATATTCTTTTTTTATTTCTTGAACTACTATTATAATTTTCCTTTACTTTTTTTATTGTTTTCTTTCACATATATTATTTTATCAATATATTTAATTCAATAATGGATGTCTGTTACAATAAAAATTGCCAGGTTCGAGCAAACGTTAAGATGGGTTTTGTTTGTTGCTGGCTGTGTGATAACATTTCACACGAAAAATGTGCTGGCCTTAACGGCCGAATTGTTGATCTTATTCAAGCCAAATCTGGCTTAAAATGGACTTGTGAGTCATGTAGGGATGTTGAGAGGGATATGATGGGATTCATGAGGCAGACTAAGAGAGGCTTTGGGAATCTTTTCGGCCAGTTTAAATCGCTGTTCGATAGCTTCTCAGCTTTGGATGCCAATTATAAGGGCATGAAACTCTTGAATGAGTCTCCAAAGCGCAAAAAGGCCAATTTTAGTCTGTCGATTGGCCCGAATGAACTTTCAGTTCCTACATTTTCACCGGTTCTGTCTGCTCCTTCTCTTATTAATCTTTCGTCCCCTTCTCCTCAAACGACTGTCAGTACGGATAGCATTACCTTGTCTATGGATGTGGTTCCTCCTGACACCGTAGAAGCTTCTGATTCGGTTGTTGTCAATGCTGATGTTGCCGATCAACATAACAGCGCTAATACAACAGCTGTCTCAAACGGTCAATCAACAAACGCAGTAACTGCTGATGGTGTTAAAAAGACCCTTGTAGGTGTTCCACCAAAAAAGCAAATTTTTGTTTCTAGGCTGTCCCCTGATACTACATCTGATGATGTCATGGCCTTTATTCAGGCCAAATCTGATGCCAAAATTACGGTGGAAAAATTTCAATTTTCATATCTACGGGAGATTTCGTCGTTCAAAATAAGTGTTCCGGTCAATCATTTCAACAAAATTTGTTGTAAAGATTTCTGGCCTGATCACATAATTGTAAAGGAATATACTGTGAAAAAGAAAAATCGGACTCCGATTGTATTGCCTTCATCTTCTTCTACATCTGTTAGACCTGTTCAACCTCATGTACTTTCTAATAGCTCAAAAAACTAACATCCTCCCTCTCTTTGGGCTATCAGAATGTAAGAGGGCTTCGTAGTAAACTTACTAATCTTTATCTAAATAGCCTGTCCTTTCATTTTAATGTCGTTGCCTTTTCCGAAACTTGGTTAAAGCCCGACATTCATAATTCTGAAATACTTTCTAACAAATTCTCCATTTATAGAAAAGATCGTTCCCCACGTATTGGTGGTGGTGTGCTTATTGCTATTGATGCTGATTTATCTTCTGAAGTAGTAATAACCGATAGTTCTATTGATATTGAATTTGTTGCTGTCAAACTGAGTATATGTGGCATTGATGTTTACATTACATGTTCTTATATTCCTCCTTCTTCAGACAACTCAGTCTATTCTTCGCATGCTTCTGCTATACATTCTGTTTTATCATTGCTTTCTGATCGTGATTTTCTTGTTGTTCTTGGTGATTTCAATATTGCCGGAACACATTGGATTTCGTGTCCTGACTCCAACGTCTTGACTTCCACGACGCAGCATGACTTTCTTGATAATCTTTATGGGATGTCATTGTGTCAAATCAATGATATCCCAAATTCTTTGAATAAGATGCTTGATCTTATTTTTGTTTTGGATCCCTCTTTCTTATCTGTTTCTCTTACTAATCCCATATCCTTTCCTGAAGACCCTTATCATCCGACTTTGGAGGTGTTGTTGGACTTACCAGTCTGTGCTCCTAATTCTTGTAATGAGCCTACAAATTCTTGTAATGAGCCTACAAAGAGAGCTCGTCAATTTCGGAAAACCGATTTTTCACAGCTTTCTCAACTCTTATTACAGACTGACTGGTCCCGGCTATATGGGTGCAGGGATTTGGATAGTGCAGTCTCTATTTTTTATTCGACTTTAAACTCTTTACTTGATTTATGTGTTCCCTTATGTGTTCCATGCAGGTCTAATAAACCTGTTTGGTTTACGAGGGAGTTAACATGCTTGAAAAATAGAAAATCAAGAATGTATAAAAAGTTCAAGAAAACTGGCTCTTTCTTGGATCTTTCTCGATATCTGATTGCACGATCCAATTTTTCTGTTCTTAATAGCCAATGTTATAAAGATTATCTTGAAAGATGCAAACTGCAGTTTCGAAATGATCCTAAAAAGTTTTATACGTTTGTTAATTCCAAGCGTAGATCATCAACACTTCCATCAACTGTGTTTTTTGAAAAAAAGACAGCGGATTCTGATCAGGCTATCGCCGATTTATTTGCCGAATTTTTTCAAACAACTTACAGCGTTCAAGATGATCAATTTAGATCGCCTTATCCATATCGTGTAAATGTTTCTAATTGCATTTTTGGACCTTTAATTACGGAAAGCTCGCTTTTAAGTGATCTAAAGGCCATAAAACCGGTATTTTCACCGGGACCTGACGGAGTACCAGGATGTGTTCTACGGTACTGCGCTGAAGGTCTTTTGAAACCCCTGTATAGCTTATTTAAACTTTCTGTTGAGTTATGCTCTTTCCCAAAAGTTTGGAAAGAATCATTTATTATTCCTCTCCTTAAGAAAGGAAACAAGTCAAATGTCTGTAACTATAGAGGTATTTCTAAGTTGTCTGCTATTCCTAAGGCTTTTGAGAAAATTATAACTTCTCAGCTGCAATATCTCTGTAGATCTATTATTTCACCCTACCAGCATGGGTTTGTGAAACATAGATCTACTACCACTAACTTATTAGAATTCACTACGTTTGTTATACATGGATTTCAAAATAAAATGCAAACTGATGTCATTTACACTGATTTTAGTAAAGCTTTCGATTCCGTTAATCACAAACTTTTATTGCGTAAACTCCATCTTTTAGGTTTTCCTAATAACCTAATTTTGTGGATTTCAAGTTACTTAAATTTTAGAACCCAAAAAGTTTTTTTTAATGGTTTAGTTTCTAAACCTATTCAAGTTTATTCTGGAGTTCCACAAGGTAGTCATCTCGGCCCCTTGTTATTTACGCTTTTTATAAATGATCTGCCTTCTGTTATAAATTATTCTCGGGTTCTCATGTACGCCGATGACGTTAAACTTTGTATGTCGGCCACTGACAATCTTCTTGGTGTCAGGCTGCAAACTGATCTTGACAGTTTTCAGACATGGTGTAAAGTAAATTTTTTAAATCTTAATTGTAGTAAATGTAAAGTTATGTCTTTTAGTAGGCGAACTCCATTTGAGTTTAATTACGTTCTTTATTGTAAACCGCTTGAACGCATTATGTCGGTTACTGATTTGGGTATTCTTCTGGATCCTAAGCTGAAGTTTGACAAGCACATTGCATCTATTGCTAATCGAGCGATTGGCGTCTTGGGTTTCATAAAGCGTTGGTCGAAAGAATTTGATGATCCCTATATTACTAAACTACTTTATACTTCACTTGTCAGACCTATTCTGGAATATGGGTCTTGTATATGGAGTCCCCAATATAAGATTCATCAGGACAGAATAGAATCTGTACAAAAACAATTTTTACTCTTTGCCCTCCGGGGTCTGAACTGGAATACTAACATTCGCCTGCCTCCTTATCGTAGTAGACTTTTACTAATTAATCTTCCTTCTCTTTCTGATCGGAGAACAATGCTTGGTGTAGTCTTTCTACACAAACTAATTATTGGTGAAATTGATTCATCTGAATTAATTAGCCAAATTAGTTTTGCTGTCCCGATCAGAACTTCTAGAAATTTTTTACCTCTTTCTCTTCAATACTGTGTTGCTAACTATGCAATTCATAACCCTTTCCGAGTACTTTGTTGTAATTATAACAATCTTTCTCAGTTTGTAACTAATCCTTCATCTGTACAATCTCTAAATACTTCAATTATTTCTTACTTATCTAGCTTATAGTTAATTTATGGTTTTGTTTTATGTTGTTTAATAAAAGGTGTGTCCGTCTTTGTCTCTTTGTCCGCGCGTCAACAAGCCCGTGCTTGGTGTCGTTTGGGCCACTTGAATGTACTGCTCGTTTAGTACATCAACGTCCAAATAAAATAAAAATCAACAATGGTGGTAATGAAGCTGAAAACGCTCCCACACCCACCACCCCCACCACCACAACTGTTGCAACACAACCACAAAATGATGGAGTGAGTACCACCAACAGCACTACATCAACAACCACAACATCTAAAGACGATGAAGAGGATAGTGATAGTATCGGCCTCACCACCACCACCACCACAACTCAAACGACCCATATTGATGAAGAAGGGACTCCTGACACGGACAAAGGCATCACTACTGTCAACACCAATATAGAAAAAATAGATGTAAGTTCTAATAAAAATAATTATGAAGTAGGTAGTGACTATATAAGCGATGATAATATTGTAACACCTGTTAAAAAAACTAAAAGAACATTAAAGAGGGAATTCTGGGGTGTTGCCAAAAAAAGAATTATTGAAGATTTTTAGAAAGAATTAGTTATAGCAGAGTATAACGTTGGAGGTCATTTAGTTACTGGTAGAGCTGGTTTTTACAAATATTTTGTAGTTAGTAGAAACCAACTAAATCTTGGTATTAAATGCCACTACCTATCATTTAAAAAATATCATTTTATAAGACAGCAAATGGGAGGTGCTGATATAACGTGTGTTGAGTTAAGCGAATATTTTCTAGATCATCCAGTAGCATGGAATGATAATGAAAGACCGAAAAATAAAAGAACAAAACAAGAGCCATCATATATAAACAGAACACCCTCCAATATTGAAGTACATGGAATGCAGGCAGATCAAATTATAGAATTTGAGACAAGGCAACAACAACCACGCGATAATGACTAGGTTGAAGGTATTGAGCTTGACGATTTTACATCGATTGTAAATGATAGAAATAATAAACAGGAATTTGGCCCACATCCAACTTTTGGGGAAAAACGTGCTTTAAGAATGAATTACAATAAAAAGACAAGGGATGAAGAAAAATAAAATGTAAAATGTAATAAATTTAAACACAAAATGTAATAAAATGTTACTTTTTTTTCAAAACAAATAAAAACGAAAAATCAAAAAAAAAACAAGTGGGAAAGGCTATAGTCGAGCTCCCGACTATAGGATACCCGTTACTTACCTAAATAAATTTAACTTTTTTTTTATTGCATGCTTTTAGGCACTTTTATTGCTTAAAAGCTTTAATCAGCCAGTACCACCTTTCTGTTTGTCCGATCTTGTTCGGATTTAGTAGAATGATAGGTAAAAACAATAGCTAACGTTCACCGTTTAAAAAAACCTAATATCTTAAAAACTGTGCGTGTGGTGGATTTTCGCGATTTACGGAGGCGGAAAGGGGCGTGGCAAAATTTTGAAATAAACTTGACCTGCGTGGGGCTTATAGAAATCTGTGTGCCAAATTTGGTTGCTCTAGCTCTTATAGTCTCTGAGATCTAGGCGCTCACACGGACGGACAGACGGACGGACGGACGGACGGACGGACGGACAGACGGACAGACGGACAGACGGACAGACGGACATGGCTATATCGACTCGGCTGTTGATGCTGATCAAGAATATATATACTTTATAGGGTCGGAGATGCTTCCTTCTCCCTGTTACATACATTGCAACGAATACAATATCCCCTTTTACTTATTTTTAATAAGTAACGGGTATAAAAACAAACACAAAAACTTTTATTTACAGGTTGAACATTTTAGTGGAGATGGGTCTTTTGAAGACATTGAAAACAATTTTGGTATTAGTGGTAAGTTGTAACTCATTTCTTTAAATTTATTATCAGTTAAAATAATTTATTTTATTTTATTTATTCTTTATTTTCAGACAAATTGAGTGATTATAAACAGATTATTAAATCTAATATTAATCTACCATCACCAAAGTCGAATAAAGAAGAAGAAGAAGAAGAATTTTACTTTGAAGAGCCAATGCTACAACTGAAAGACTTCAAGCAGATAATTCCATCAAATTTGAGACCAGCTGACCCCAATGAAGCTCCGGAAGTCACCTTCGCTGTTGATAATTTGATGAGAATTCTAGCTAAGGAAGAGGAGCTACATATTAATGAACTCGATGATGTTGGTGGCCCTGCTGATGAGGGTGAAATTATTAACGATGTTGATATTATCGATGAAAATGAAAAACCTATACAAAAACCTAAATATTTTTCCAATAGTAATCCATACACAAACACATTAAAACACGTTTTGGATTCCACTTAAAAAATTAAAAAAACAACATTTTTAAAACTTTATTATCATTTATTATTCATATAAATTTTGTATACGATTCTTAAAACTTTATATTAAACTTTTATATATTCATAACATTTTAATGTACAACTTTTATAAACATTTTATATTAAAAATAAATACACTTTCGTCAATAAAACTAATTTAAAAAATCTTGTTATTTCTTTGATTGTATTGGTTGGCATTGTTCATTATAGAACATCTCAAGTTCAAGGGTTGCATAAAATAAAGTTTTTTCAGCATTTTCAATTTTAGTTTTCAATGACTTGAGCAAGGTGTTCTCTTGTATAGAGTGGGTAAAATTGCTTTCCAACTCACCTATCTGTCTTTCCCAGGTAAATGATTCTGCCTCTAAAAATCTTATATTTGTTAAAAGCTCTCTTTCTATTAATTTATGATGGAAATAGGCTAATATGGAACATTTATTGCTCTCAATGAAACGCTTATCATCTTTATTATCAAGAATTTTCTTAGTAATTTGATAAGTATTTATTGTATGACCTATGGATCGAAACATTGTCATTTTTCCATATTCTGATTAACCAGTTGTTAAACATTTTTTATAATTTTCAAGGTCTATCTTTTCTAAAGCCGTCCTTTTCACACCTTTTATTTTTTTATACGTTTTCTCAACACTATCAATTTTATAGCAATACATTTTTGGACGAAGTCCAACAAACTCCGTCATGGGTTTGCCGTTAAGCTCATTCTTAAAGAAACCCAATTTCTTTTTATTAACTTTTTTAAAATTATACAAAATAGCAGCTTCATCAGAATAATCAGATGTTTCAAATTTTTCACCAACATCAGCTCGAATATCACTGTAAAAATCCTCAGTTTTTATTGTATAAATAAAAGAGTCTGTATCCATATAATTCAACGTTATATTTTCTTTAAACTTTGGCTTCATGTAGCTATCTTATAAAAAAAACCTCTTTACGAGGTAAAAGTCTAGTGACGAAAACATTTTAATCCACCAAAATTTCTGATATCCAATTTGGTGACGAATAATATTAAGTTTTACTTAAAAATTACTACAAAAAAATTGTTTTGTCACTCGGCACTGCGCAAAAAATATATATTTATTAGGTATGAAGAAAATAGCGCAATGTGCCGAGTGACAAAAAAATCAATTTTAGCGGTTTTTAGCGATTTCCCGCTAAACAAGCGGTTTTTCGAAAAAGTCGTAGAACAAACGTTTCTAGATTTTTTATCGGGAACAAGTCCTCATTCAAACTTTTAAGCTAAATCAACGCTTTGATCTATACAAACAAACAAACAAACAAACAAACAAACAAACAAACAGACTGACTTTTCATCTCGTTTTGAAAAGGGCACCAAAAATTTCGAAATTAATTATCTTCTGAACCAGTGGTCGGATTTTGATGATCAAGGTGTCATTCGACGCGTATTTTTGATAAGTATAGTGAAAAATTATAAAAAAAAGGCTAAAAGGCTCCAACGGCCCCATTTGCTCCAATCATTTAAATTTTGTCCCTCCCACTTACACCTGTTTATCTCACGAACCATGTAAGTTTTCAAAAGTCTTAGTATGCACATTTTTAAGTTAGATTGATACCTTTCGATCGGTATATAATTCGACCCGATCGGACAGTCATAGAAAATTTTCCATTCTTCCTGTGTATATATGCTAGTCGCCTTTCGCACCCTTCGTGCTGCTTTCGTCACTAGCGCGGACTGCCGTCCGCAGTGATAATGGAAATCATACATTATCCATTTTGATAAATCTAGAACACTGAAACCTAAATACATGGGTTTATTTAAAAGATTTCTTAATCTTTTCATTTGTATTGCATAAAAATTATCATTTATTTTTGTTGAGCTGTGAAAGTTGGTTTTAGCAATTAATGCTCTAGCACAGAGTCTTTTGCGACCTGTCGTTAACGTTTGTATTGGATCCCACTCAGTGACTAATCTTACGTCCACCCTTTTCTCTACATTTTCCATGGTTTTACCATAGAATGCATTATTCAGCAATTTGAAGAAATCTTTCTCGAACGAATTTTTTGCATTTGTTCTATGCAACGTATTCAAATCGATGTAAGTCTTAAGCCAAGCTTTTTGTTTGAAACATAATCCCCTATGAATTTTATTCAACTGTAATCCATTACTCAAACATTGTTGTAATGTTCTGTAATGGATAACATAATTTCTTTTATTACCAAGGTCAGCAGCTAGTTTTTCTACTTTTGCCGTCTTTGTTGGTAATTTAATAGTCGGACAAAAAGGAAGATCATTATGATGATCATGAATATTGTATGGATAATCTAAGTCTACTTCTAAAATATATCCATACTCAGCATCAATAGGTATATTAGCAACATTGAGACGTTCTATGTCTGTAGAAGACAACCACTTAAACCCATTATATGGTAGGGCTTGTGACATTGCCCAACCATATAAATTGTTTGCACCCAGATACATCAAAAACGTTGATTCTCTGGTTTTGTCAAATGTTGATAAATATTTATTGTTTGCTTTAGTATATCTATGGCAACATTGAACTAAACCACCTCGAATACCAGATTGAATAAAACCATACATATCTATGTCTGTAAGTAACTCTAATTCAATTTTCGTTGACTTTAGCATAGCCTCCCAAGATAAGACTGGAGTTGTATAGAAATGGGCTGGGTCAAGGGAATAAATTTTTAAACAGATGGAGCGAAAATTTTCAAAAACATCAGTCAACAGTAAAACATCAGTTTTTAGATATAATTCTAAATAGTCTTTTAATGTTGAACATGAAAATTCAGACCAAACCTTAAGCGCATGTGTATAATCTTCTTCAGAACAACTAGTCTCTGTCAGATTGCTGTAAAATGCTTCTCTTGGAGGTAGAGAAGTTTCTTGTAATCTATTTTCAGAATCTAAATATTCATAGGGGAAAACACCCTTTTTACGCATTAGTCTGAACTCATCTTCAAGATTGAAATGTGATTTAATTGTTTTTAACTGTTCATCAACTAAATTAGATGCAAGAGCGTCTAGACTTGATGACATAAATCTAAATGTATCTAGAAAACGAATTTCTAAACTATTTCCGTTTTCACACTCTATTATTTTTGACAGCGATATATAATGTTCCTTATTAATTGGAATAACTTTGATTTCTCCAGGCACGTGTGAAAGTTCTTTCACAAATAAATGAGAATCATGTTTGGTAAAATTATGGAAGAAAACAGGTATAAAATTACTCGTTCTATATGCCAAATTTCATTTTGAATGAGCAGCAGCCCTGAATTTACCAGTAAAATGACAATGATCCCTTACCCTATCTGCTAATAAAACACTCCCGCAAATATGACAATTAATAGCCTCTTGAAAATCAGACTCTTCTTCCGGACTCATAACAATGGGAACTACCTTGCTCAAATATTCATTATTTATTTGCTTGAGATTTTCTATAAGTGAATTGAGAAAGCTTAAACCAGAATTGTTACCAGTTTCTAAAACAAACTTATCTAATCTACTATCAAATGCACACTTTATGTAGTATGCATATGCTATTGGTATATGTTCATTAATATTAATTAATGTAGAACTCACTTCTTTATTCTTCGGTTGAAGAATACATTCAAAATCTGCATACACTACAAACGGGACCTGTAGTTGGTGATGGTGTTGAGAAAATTTTATAGTTGCTTCATTGGTAATGGGTAGTGTAGAAACTTTCACATTACACAGTTCCTTATGTCTCAATGCAGCTCCCTCACTGGACGAAAAGTTGAGACATATATTGCAGAACCATTGCTTCCTCTTCGGATTCCCAATTTGTGATGATATTAAACTAAAAAAAAGTCATTCACAAGTAATTAGTATGTAATAAATCACTATTAAATGAAGTAAAATACTTACCGAGAGATATTTTTAATCCACGTGTAATGAGCATTTACCCCCTCTTCTAGGAATAACATATTTACATGTAACTGTTGCTCAAATTGTGAGTGGAATAGGGGTCCAATTATATTCCCACTCTCTTCATCATATCCGAAAACGTTGATGCTCACTTGTGGGTTATGATTGATGAATATCCGAATATTCTTTATCTTTAGGGGGAATTGTAATCCAGCAAAATCTAATGTCAAATCATTTGACACTTTGATTTTATCATCTGTGATCCTCACATTGTAGCTAGTACATCTTTGAGGATTTTTAATAATCTTCAATGCCGAGAGTAATGTCCATTTGAAACAGTATTGGTCATTGTTCTGAACATTTATTATTGCTCCTTTGTTACTCAGTTTCTTTGGTAATGCGATGAATGAAGAACCACGTATGGGTCTATACTGGTTTACATTCTTTTCCAAACGCTTTATACCAAACAGAGCCCATCCACTATCCTTTTCCTGGAACTCTTCCATTTTAGCAATTATTTGTTTTGAGTGCTCTTCAAATAATTGATATAAATCACTACTGGTGTAGGTAATTTCCATTCGGCTTTGGAATGACTTTATTTCAATCAATGACTCATTTTCTTTTAAAAGCACGTATTCAGCGAAAAGTTCGAAATTTACTTTCACTGAATCATAGCTCTGTAGTACACGTATCAAGTGAGGAATAAATGCATTACCTGCTTCATTTAAAAATTCTTCAGGGATTCTAAGTTCCACTCCATCATTCAAATACATATAATGAAGGATTCGCCCCTTGAATCCCTGTGAAATCTTTTTGATCCGACTATCTACCGGCTCAATCGCGTTCATCTTATGTCTTTCGGTGCGAACATGGTGTTTCCATTGAACACCTAATGGCAGGTAGTTCTGGCACGAGGGGCAATAATTTGTTCCTTGAGTATTCATTGTTGTTGGTGGTGAGTTTTTTCCTTGTTGATCTGATGGTGTTGATCTGTTGATGGTGTTATGTACCTGCTACTGTTGTTGAGCTATTTTGAGCTGTTGTTGAGCTGTTTTTAGCTGTTGTTGAGTTGTTTAAAGCTGTTGTTGAGCTGTTTTTAGTTGATGTTGAGCTGTTTTTTAGCTGTTGTTGAGCTGTTTTTTTAGCTGTTGTTGAGCTGTCTTGGGCTGATGAAACTGCTGTTGTCGTTTTTGTTAATCTGTTGATCCTCGAGCTGTCCTTGATATTTTCTGAAGTTGGTGTTGACGGTCGGTTCTTTACACTTTTCACTTCACTGATATGTTCTAACTGAAAAGTCTTAGAATAAAGCTCCCACATTTATACCTTCGGTATCATACATTCTAAGGTGCATTTTCTTAAGCACAAGACAAAACCAGTTAAATCACTTTATTCAAAAACAATTATCAATTTTCTTTTTGTTGTCATTGATAGAAAATTTTCCTACAGCCCGTGTCTAATCACATCATCAACAGGTCTATCAGTTCTTACCTGAACTGTACCTGCGCCTATCCCATACCTGTCCCATGCCAACACTACACTCAAAATCGATATATCGATTACTTTGAGTCGGCTGTGTTTACTTTGCGCTCTGCATTTAAAACGTATTTTCTCTATACTTACCTTCTATTAAATTCCTAAAAGTGTATACTATTTATCTTCACTTATCTGTGCTCATTTCGGTTGTGCAAAACTTAATCAGCTGGTGCTTTGTAAGTTTTTATTTACATTTATATTTTCGTAAGCGGCGTCTGTGCTGCTTTTGTTGTTGTGCTTTCATCTGTTTTCGCTTTCGGTGCTTTGTCTGTGCATTCGCTATCGTGCTCTGTGCTCAAAAAAAAATTCTTTCTCCTTCTTTTCCTCTTTAAGCGGTGTTTGTTTACAAATCCAAGTTTCATTTCAACTCAAATTGAGTGCTTTCAACTTTTTCACTCTTTCTTTAACGGTTTCTCATTTAACCCAGTAAACAATTTGTCTTGCTGTAATAAGGCTTGCTCATTTAAGCAGTTGGCTGATTCCACTCATCTTCAATATGTTAATTGTTGGTTGTGTGAGAATATTATGCATGCAAAATGTGCTGGCCTAACAGGACGCGAATGCGATAAAATCAATTCTGCTCCTAAAAAGCATGAAGGCGGCCTAAGATGGGCTTGCCCTGAGTGCTTTGGGATTCAGTTTGATTTTACTAAAATGTACAATTCCGTCCGTATTCAATTCTTGAAATTAAGTAAAGCAGCTAAACTCCTTGCTAGTGATTTTGACTCAGGTTCGGAATTGCTTAGTCAATTTAAATTTGAGTCATCATCAAATCCTTGTACTAATGAAAACTTTTTATCTGTTCCTTCTAATTCTTCAAATCTGCACTCTCTCAATACCAATTCAACTATTCCTACATTAGATGTTTCATCTACTATTTAGTTATCCCCTTCCCCAAGTAGGTATTATAATCTTTCTTCGACTCCATCGTTGCCACCTGATTCACCTGCTCTTCCAGTTGCTGATATGAATACAGCTCCTGGAATAACAGAAAAGCAATCTGATGTAAAAGGAGATCCTCCCGCACCACGGCTCCCGCAGCCACAGTAGTTAACGTTGTACCTCCATCTCCTCCTACTCAATCTACTCTGTCAGTAGTAGCACCCCGTAGGGTCGTTTTTGTGTCTAGGCTTTCTGCTGACACAACCTGTGAAGCTATAGCTTCCTATATAGCCAGCAAATCTTCTGCGAAGGTTTCAGTTTCTAAATTTAACTTCTCTGTAGCCCGTGAAATTTCTTCTTTTAAAATCAATGTTCCTAATGACGATTTTCCTATAATATGTGATTCAAATTTTTGGCCGCCTCTTATGATTGTTCATGAGTTTAAGCCAAAAAAGCGAACGCACTCATCACCTGTAACTCTTCCAAATAACATTTCCACTAATACCTTTTTAAAAAAACTAAATTCTCTTACTATTCAGTACCAAAATGTTAGAGGCCTTCTGTCAAAGCTCCAACATTTGTACCTGAGTAGTATTTCTTTCGAGGCTAACTATCTATCTGAAACTTGGTTAAATTCAACTATCTCTGATAGCGAAATTTTGTCAACCAATTATGTAATGTATAGAAAAGATCGATCTAATCGACGTGGTGGTGGTGTCTTAATTGCTATTAGTTCTTCTATACAATCTGAAGTCGTAATCTTTAACTCTTCTTCTGATGTTGAAATAGTTGCTGTTAAGTTAACTTTTCCTTCATCCTCGCTTTATGTAACATGTTCTTATATTCCTCCTGCTTCTGACATACAAGTTTAAATGCAACATGTAAACTGTATTAACGAAGTATTTTCCCAAGCGCGTGACAATGATGCTGTCGTTGTTTTGGGTGATTTTAACTTGCCCTCCATCGAATGGTCATTTTTCAGCAGCGCTAACTACCTTACTCCATCCTCTCAACACGACTTTTTAGATCATTTATTTGACTTTCCTCTTTTTCAAATAAATGCTGTTACTAACAGTCTAAATAGATCCCTAGATCTTGTTTTTATTAACGATTGTCTAAATGCCTCCATCTCCAGGTCGATGCCCTTATCTATGCCTGAAGATCCTTACCATCCCACATTAGAAATTTCTCTCTTTGTACCTAAACCTTTTAATACACCAGCACCTATAGTCTCTGAGCCCTATCGTTGTTTTCGCAAAGGTAACTATATTTTGCTTAATCAACTGATTTCTTCAACTGATTGGTCTTTGGTTGACAATGCAGTAGACATTGATAACGCTCTAAACACCTTCTATCTAATTCTTAACTCCCTATTAGACATAACTATTCCTAATTCTTATCGATCTTCTTCTTCAGCTAGGCCTCCTTGGTTTACGCCCAGACTCTCAAACTTAAAAAACATTAAATCTAAATGTTTTAAAAAGTTTAAGATGTCTGGTTCTAGTCTTGATCTTTCTAAATATTCTATCGCTAAATCTAATTTCTTCCTTCTAAACTCTCAATGCTATTCCAATTATATTGCTCGCTGTAAAAGTCAATTTGCGTATAACCCTAAATTATTTTATTCTTTTGTTAATTCGAAACGTAAGTCCACACGTCTTCCTTCTTCTTTCTTCTTTGGCTCTGAAATGGCATGCAATGACTCAGCTGCTGCTGATTTATTTGCCAAATTTTTCCAATCCACCTATTCCCCTGTTCTTTCCACTAATTCTTCATATCCCTATAACATTAGTTCATCTTCGACTATTTTTGCTCCCCTCATCTCCGAATCTTCCTTATTATCAGCTATTAGGTCTATTAAATTTTCCTACTCCCCTGGACCTGATAATATCCCAAGTTGTGTATTGAGAGAATGCAGTACTTCTTTACTTTATCCTTTACTTAAACTCTTTAATCTTTCAATTACCACCGGGGTATTTCCATCTCTTTGGAAAGAATCTTTTATTTTACCCTTGCATAAAAAAGGTGGTAAGTCTGATGTTTCTAATTACAGAGGTATTGCAAAATTGTCGGCTATTCCAAAGCTTTTTGAGAAAATCATCTCAGCAAATTTGCAACATCTCTGTAAATCTGTCATCTCCCCCTTTCAACATGGATTTATCAAGTGTCGGTCTACTACGACCAACTTGCTGGAATTTTCATGCCTAATTAATGATGCATTCCAGAGGAAAATGCAAACTGATGTCATTTATACTTATTTCAGTAAAGCATTTGACTCTGTGAATCATGATCTTCTTCTTTTTAAACTCGGTTACATTGGTTTCCCTTCTTCCTTAATTTTCTGGATATCTTCTTATTTAAAGAGTAGAACGCAGAAAGTCATTCTCAGATCTACTAAATCTAAACCTGTCTTTGTAACTTCTGGTGTTCCTCAAGGTAGCCACCTTGGGCCCTTGTTCTTTACCCTGTTTATTAATGACCTTCCGTCTATTTTATCACACTCTCTCATACTAATGTATGCGGATGATGTAAAGCTTATTCTGTCTTTTAGTGATCCTCCTCAACAAGATCTTCTTCAAAATGATCTAAACTCTATGCAACTTTGGTGCTTGGCTAATCATCTTCCTCTAAATTGTTCTAAGTGTATGTTCATGTCTTTTAGTCGATTTAAACCCTTTCTTGGTACTTATACAATTGATAATGTTGAATTACAACGTATATTCACCGTAAAAGATCTGGGTGTTCTGTTTGACTCTAAACTTAGCTTTAATCTACATATTTCCTCTATCATTAATGTTGCTAAGGGAGTGCTTGGATTCATAAAGCGTTGGTCGAAGGAATTTAACGATCCTTTCACTACCAAACTCCTTTATGTATCCCTTGTACGTCCTATTTTGGAATATTGCTCATGTATATGGTCCCCTCAATATAAGAACAATGAGGTCCGTATTGAGTCAATCCAAAAGCAATTTCTTCTCTTTGCTCTACGTAGTTTAAATTGGGACCCTAATCTTCGCCTACCATCCTATTCCAGTAGACTTTTACTTATAAAACTTCCTTCACTATCCGATCGTAGAAAAATTCTTAGTGTAGCTTTTATACATAATCTAATTAACGGCGATACGGATTCTTCTTTTCTTTTAAGTCGTCTTAATTTCTCTGTTCCTTATAGACCTACTAGAAACTTTCTTCCATTATCTCTCCCTATTTGCACCACTGATTATGCTCTGCACAATCCTCTTCGTGTTTTATGCACCTATTATAATTCCCTGTTCCATGTGTTCTCCTCTGAACAGCTTTCTATTCTCTCTCATCTTAGGTCTACTCCTGGCCAACTCTAACTGTTTATCCTATACCTCAATTTCTATCTTCTTATTCTTTTCCATAATCTTTCTGTGAAACTTGCATTCTTCCATTCCTATGAAACTTGCAACCAACTCAGCTGTGAACAGGGGCATAGCTTGCCGGACCGGCTAACAATCTTCCCCCATCGGGTTGCATTTTTCATCCTCTCCCTATTTCTAGTTTTAAGTTATAATTTAAGACTTATTTATACTTTTCTATCTATTCATATTTTTCTTTATTCTATCGATCCTTTAAATTTCTGACTCTCTGCTATTTTTTGCATCTTATATCTTTTTCTATTATTCTATCAGGCCTTAAATTTCCGACCATATACTATTTTTTGCTGCTCCTATCTTTTTCTCTTTCCTATGAAACTTGCAACCAACTCAGCTGTGAACAGGGGCATAGCTTGCCGGACTGGCTAACAAACTTCCCCCATCGGGTTGCATTTTTCATCCTTACTCTATCTTTAGTTTTTAGTTATACATTAAGACTTATTTAAAACTTTTCTTTCTTTATCTCTATACCCCTATCTAGAATTAGGTTTCTAATAACGCCACTGATAGACCTTGGCTGTGAATAGGGGCATAACTCGCACCGTGTCGGTGTCGTTATTAGAACTAAATTGTAATTTTTGCTTAGGCTTTCTTTTATATTTATTCTTATAATTACTTTTTAATTTTCTTATAATTACAATTCGAGGCAGCAATGTTTGCTTCTAAATAAATAATAAATAAATAAATACACCTGTGCCTATCCCATAGCTGTGCCGTGTCTGTCCCGTGCCTGTCCCGTACCTGCCCCGTGCCTGCCCCGTGCCTGTCTCAACCAAACTCAATTGGTTAATTAGTTGATCGAACAATCAATGTATCTGTCACAACAGTCCACACATTCTGCCTATTCTCTTATAACCACTTTATTAGGGTTATTTATGACCGCTTCATTAGGGTCATCATTTATGATCACTTAATTAGGGAGTAGGGGGACATTTATGATCGCTTAATTGGGGGAGTGGGGATCATTATGATTGCATAATTAGGGAGTAGGGGGTCATTATGACCAATTAGAGATCAGTTGAACCCCCTCCCTCCCCCACCCTCAACACATTCTAACCCTTTTTCCACGCTTTTGACCTTTTTATCGATCAATCAGACAAATCAATAAAAATTAATGACAAAATCAATAAAAATAAATGGCTTTTGACCCTTTCTTAATGATCTTTTATGACATTTGACCATTTTTTAATGATCTTTTTATGACTTTTGACCCTTTTTCAATGAGCTTTTTATGACTTTTGACACTTTTTAATTAAAAAAACAATTAAATTTTATGACTCATTAATCACCCCCACCCCCAATTTGTGCTGGAAGCCGCATTTATATACTACTTTTCGGCTTCACGAACGCACCAGCAACGTTCCAGACAGCCATGAACAACTTGTTAGGGGACCTGATAGGACACAAGTGTTTAGTCTATATGGACGATATTATCGTTTATTCGGCGTCGCTGCAAGAGCACATAAGAGACCTACAATTGGTATTCGAAAAACTCTCCAATGCGAAATTTCAGTTACAATTAGACAAGTCAGAATTTTTACGCAAGGAAATAGAGTACTTGGGACACATCGTCACTCAAGACGGTGCTAAACCAAACCCCGAGAAATTAAAAACAATTCAAGAATTTCCACTACCAAAAAATCGTAAAGATGTAAAATCATTTTTGGGGATGATAGGATATTACAGAAAATTTATAAAAGACTTTGCCAAAATAAGTAAACCTTTAACAAAACAACTTAAAGGCAAACAGAATATTAAAGTAGACGATGAGTTCATTAGAGCATTTGAATATTGTAAAACACTTTTATGCGACGATCCCGTTCTGCAGTACCCTGATTTCTCTAAACCTTTTATTCTGACAACAGACGCCAGCAATGTGGCATTAGGAGCCGTTTTGTCTCAAGGAAACATGGGGGCGGATCGCCCAATCTCATTTGCAAGCAGAACCCTAAACGAAACAGAGAGTAACTATTCGACAATCGAAAAAGAAATGCTCGCAATAATATGGGGAATAAAGTATTTCAGACCCTATCTTTTCGGAAATAAATTTAAAATTATTACAGACCATAGGCCCCTCACGTGGCTAATGGGATTTAAAGAATTAAATTCAAAATTAGTTACACGACTATGAAGTCGTGTATAAAAGTGGGTCACAGAACGTAGTAGCTGATGCCTTAAGCAGAGTGGAAATAAACGTTAACATAAACCAGACAGGCGCAGATAACCAGATACCTACCTCTGATAGACCACTGAACGATTACGCTTTGCAAATAGTTTTTCAAGTAGGGCAAATTGAGGAGACACATTCAGAGACAATGTTTAGGAACAAAATAAGAAGACTCATAAAGAAACCAAAATTTGACATACAAAACACGGCCAAAACGTTGAAAGAAATCCTCAAACCTAATAAGACTTACGCGATATTTCCAACGGACGAGATTTATGAAAGCGTGTTGGGGGCATTTGAGACCTATTTTTCAGCCAGTAAAATGTATAAAATCGTACGATGAACGTTATTCGTAACTGACTTGACAGACATAGCCGAACAAGAAAGAGAAATACAGACTTATCATAAGAACAGTAACCATAGGGGCATAGAAGAGACCTACCTCCATTTGAAGAGACAATATTTTTTTCCAAACATGAAAGTAATGATATCACAAATAATCAATAATTGTAGAACTTGTCAAACACTAAAGTATGATAGAAATCCTCCCAAAAATTATTTCCAAATAACAGAAACACCAAACTTACCACTAGATATTTTGCACACTGATTTATATACAATTAACGGGAAGTCAATATTCACAATCATTGACAAATTTTCAAAATTCGCAGCAGGTTATACCATTGGGTCAAGAGATAGCTTGAGCGTACTTAAGGCAATTAAGCATTTTGTAAGCTTATATGGTATTCCTAAGAAACTTGTGTGCGATCAGGGGCAGAATATTCTTCAAATCTTTTCAGAGATTTTTGCAAACAATATAATATAGATTTATATGTAACCTCGTTTCAACAGTCCTCAAGTAACGCCCCTGTGGAAAGGTTACATTCCACCCTAACAGAAATATACAGAATAATTTACGAAGAAAGGCAACAAAATAAACTGATGTGTGACCACGACGAGATTTTGTCAGAAAAATTCATTACATATAATAACGCAATCCACTCAACGACGAAATTGCCCCCGTTTAAATTATTCACTGGACGAACACATATATTTAATAATACTGTAACTTTTAACGACGAACACGACTACTTGACTAAACTAAACGAGTTTAAACAGAAGATTTACCCGAACGTAGTAACGAAAATGCAGCACCAGAAAGAGACGATCATTGAAAAATTGAATGAAGATCGATCAGACCCGATAGTGGTAGACCCTGGTGACACAGTATTCAGGAAGGAAAACAGACGTAATAAACTAACACCTAGGTTTTCGACACAACAGGTAAAACAGGATATGGGGGCAACACTAGTAACGGAAAAGGAACAGAAATACACAAGTCAAAAATAAAAAGACGAAAAAGCTGACATGTCAAATAAATATTATTATTTTTCAGAATCACCATGACCTGGGGACAAGATATGACCATAAGGGAAATAAGGAGGGAGGAACAAATAGCAAAGTTGGACCAATCATATTATAAAGTTAGGAGAATACAATGAGAACATACTAGGGTTAGAAAAAGCTTTGGGATCAATCCAAAGTACCGATTTCTCGAGAGAAACAATTAGTATTTTGAAAACAAAATTACAACAGGTAAAGGACAAATTATATACAATTTTACCAAGACAGAGACAGAGACGAGGAATTTTCAACGGATTGGGCAGTATAATAAAGGTAGTGACGGGAAACATGGACGCGAACGATCAGGAAAAAATAGAAAAGGCCCTTGAAGATAGAGAACAAAGAACAAATAAAATGAGTAGGATAATTAACGAGCAAACAGAGTTTGATAAAGAAGTAATCATAAGATTCAATAACATTACAGATCATATTAATAAGGAACAAAACATTATAACTAATTTTTTAAGTAATTATAAAAAAGATATGTATAAGGAACTAAGCAAAGAACACAATGAAATTCTTGTTCTACAATATGTAAATCGGATTAACCTCAATATTGATCACTGCGGACGGCAGTCCGCGCTAGTGACGAAAGCAGCACGAAGGGTGCGAAGGCGACTAGCATATATACACAGGAAGAATGGAAGATTTGCTATGACTGTCCGATCAGGTCGAGTTATATACCGATCGAAAGGTATTAATTAAACTTACAAGTGTGCATACTAAGACTTTTGAAAACTCACCTGGTTCGTGAGATAAACAGGTGTAAGTGGGAGGGGCAAAATTTACATTATTGGAGCTAATGGGGCCGTTGGAGCCTTTTTGAATTTTCGTTGAATTTTTTACAATTCTCATCAAAAATACGCGTCGAATGACACCTCGATCATCAAAATCTGACAACTGGTTCAAAAAATAATTAATTTTGAAATTTTGAGTCGCCTTCCGAAAATGAGATGAAAAGTCAGTATGTTTGTTTGTTTGTTTGTATCAAAGCGATGATTTAGCTTAAAAGTTTGAATGAGGACTTGTTCCCGCTCAAAAATCTAGAAACGTTTGTTCTACGACTTTTTCGAAAAATCGCTAGTTTAGCGGGAAATCGCTAAAAACCGCTAAAACTAAAAACCCCCATAGTGTCCAAACTATGAAAGCTACAGATATGATCTATATGTCGTTGGAAAGGTACTTTGAAGGGCTCTTAAGCATATGTTCAAACTTTTTTTCTAAAGTACACAGGTAAAAAGCTACAGGTGAAAAAAGGTAATTTTTTCCACATTTTGGCGGTTTTCGAGAAAACGCCGCTAGCGATTTTTTTTAATTTTGAATATGTTTGAGCTTTTAATATTTCGCGTTTTTTGATACATCATGCATAAATTTTTGTTGATTGGTTTGGAAGATATAACCTATTAACTGAATATATACGTTTTACTTTGAATTGGAAAAGGACAGCAGCAACAAAGTGTCATAGCAGCCAGAGTTTGAGAGTGCTGATAAATTTTGCGCTTGGCATGTTGGCATGTGTGTTAGTAAAGAGAAACAGTGTTGCCAGACAGTTTCTTTTTGCTTGTACAAACAATAACCACCGATTGACAAAGTTACACTGTAAAAAAATATTTCAATTGTCAAAACTTCCTATGTCTTATTAAAAAATTTCTGATATCTTATAAAAAAACCTTTTTACGAGGTAAAAGTCTAGTGACGAAAACATTTTCATGCCCCAAAATTTCTGATATCCAATTTTGTGACGAAAAATATTACATTTTACACATGAATTATTAAAAAAAAAATTTTGTCACTGGCTCTGCGCAAAAAAGTACTACTAGTATATACTGGTATTTATTAGTTATGAAAAATTTAGCGCAATGTGTCCAGTGAAAAAATTTTTTTTTTAATAATTCATGTGTAAAATGTAATATTTTTCGTCACAAAATTGGATATCAGAAATTTTGGGGCATGAAAATGTTTTCGTCACTAGACTTTCAAGTTGATGTACCAATCTTTGAAGAAAAACAGTATACACTATATCATGCCATTCCGTTGCCTGTCAATAATAGTTGTTACTTAAGTATACCGAAAAATGCCATAGCAAATAATGTTAAGCTTAGGTTTTTAAATCAAAAATGTCAGAGAATACACGACACATATGTTTGCGAGAGTAGGGACACTGAAATAAACAAGTCGGACGCCGAATGCCTACGAGGAATCTGGCGACAGGACACAGCAACATGTGACATCAATAGGATTGGGGAGCATGAGATGAAATTGGAAATGGAGGGGCAGACAATCTTTATATTCAACGCGCAGAACCTAATGATAAATTCAACTTGCGATGACCCAAAAAGTATAAATGGATCAGCGGTAATCACTTATAACAACTGTTCGCTCCTAATTAAAGGCGTTATATATGAACAACCCACCAACACGATTGAGATGCCGATCAGACTGACCTTAGAAGCTCCACCTAAAGTTATAATCAACAATACATTGGATGAGATAAACCTGGAGGCCCTGGACTATGCATACACGAAAACTCTAGGCAGATTAACGGAAATAGAAAGGAGTGGATCCAACCATACCATAATGGGCTACGTCGCACTAATACTGATACTGACGATGGCGGTGCTAATAACAGCAAAATTAGCTAAACGGACAACCTTTACCTGCCTTCGTTTTGGCCATAGCTCCATTCTAGGGGGGGAGGAGTTACCATGCTGCTACCCGCTGTTACCTCACCTCCTAAGCCAGCTAGAGGGCAACGTCTCTAATTACATTGCGCTACATAGTAATAATCCTCGACTCAGCACTACAAATGGAAAGGACGTCGTTTCGAAACAATTCGAAACTCAACACCGCCCACGACGTTGGAATGCACCATCAGCAGATTCAGGCCAGCAGCAACTCCGCATCATATTAGCTTAGGGACTTTATACCTAAACAATTCTGTATTGTAAACTTTAGCTATAAGTAATCAAGACTTGAGAATATAGTCCAGTTGAAGTTTCCAGCAAAGACAAACCAGACGTGTTTTATTTAAAATCATTTATTGTATTGAACCAGGGGCCAACTCTATATACATATAAATAATCACAGTGGACATCAAGTGACTGTTACTACCCAACTTATAAACAAACACACACATACATACATAACGCAACTGTTTCGATCTTCTCTTTGCTTTGCATCGCTTAAGCTGGTTGAGCTTTGTTAGTTTTTCTGTGCATGCAAATTCCGCCAACGCAGCATAGTCTGCACTCTCTCGCTCTATTAACACGATTGTTGTCTGTTCGGTACTCTTAATGCCCGCTGCTTAAACTGAAGCGCCGTCTGCGTTGATTAAGTGCAGGCGCTCTTTTAATTATCGTTTGGGAAACTAGCTGCGCTACACATACTTTGCTCTGCATATTAGTTTTAATAGTGCATGTGTCACCTGCAAGAGTGAACACATATAAGGCTACATATCACTGCGGACGGCAGTCCGCGCTAGTGACGAAAGCAGCACGAAGGGTGCGAAAGGCGACTAGCATATATACACAGGAAGAATGGAAAATTTTCTATGACTGTCCGATCGGGTCAAATTATATACCGATCGAAAGGTATCAATCTAACTTAAAAATGTGCATACTAAGACTTTTGAAAACTTACATGGTTCGTGAGATAAACAGGTGTAAGTGGGAGGGACAAAATTTAAATGATTGGAGCAAATGGGGCCGTTGGAGCCTTTTAGCCTTTTTTTTATAATTTTTCACTATACTTATCAAAAATACGCGTCGAATGACACCTTGATCATCAAAATCCGACCACTGGTTCAGAAGATAATTAATTTCGAAATTTTTGGTGCCCTTTTCAAAACGAGATGAAAAGTCAGTCTGTTTGTTTGTCTGTTTGTTTGTTTGTATAGATCAAAGCGTTAATTTAGCTTAAAAGTTTGAATGAGGACTTGTTTGTTCTACGACTTTTTCGAAAAATCGCTGGTTTAGCGGGAAATCGCTAAAAACCGCTAAAATTGAAACCCCCATAGCATCCAAACGATAGGAGCTACAGATCTGTTCTATATGTCGTTGGAAAGGTGTTTTGAAGGGCTTTTAGGCATACCTTCAAAGTTTTTTTTTAAGTAAAAAGGTAAACAGCTACAGGTGAAATAAGGTATTTATTTCCACATTTTGGCGATTTAAGAAAAATCTACACATCAAATCACTTTTAAATATACTGCATGTTGTAGAGAATTCAATTACGCGTTTTTTGACATATAACACATATCTGTCAAAATTCGTTTGGGCAAGATATTACCTATTAACTGAATATACCTTACACCTTTACACTACTGCATGTACATATGCAGTACCCTTCAGTTTCATTCATCAACGATTGTCTGGTGAATCATTAGTGAATGTCTCCCCATGCTTGGTGAATCATTGACGATTTTGTATGAAAATCGTTGGTGAATTTAACATTAAGAGTTCATACAATCGACGAAAAGGGAACTTTCACCAGTGATTCGCTTGCGTTTCATTGGAGGGAAGCCTTGGTGAACTCTGCCGAGAATTCCTCAATGATTCGCTAACGATTCCCAAGCCATTTTTGTTAGGGAATCTTCCATGAATTTTACCGAAAATTCCCCAATGATTCCCTATCGATTTTTTTTGTAAAAATTAAAAAAATTAAGAAAAATTAAAAAAAAATATCTTTTTAATTATATATTTTGAATTTTAATTTTATTAGACTTCCTTTACATTTTTGAGTACATTTCTCTGTATGTTTTGCAATACCGTGCGCAGCTTGTCTTGCCAAGTACATATGTACGTATATGTAGATGCAGATCCCACTATATGCCGTCGACCACGGCCGTCAGAGAAATTCCAGACGAAACTCCTTGCATGCTTCCAAGTTCAATTCATATTCTATAAAAAAAAAAAATATGCATTAGTTTTATTATTTTAAAAGTTAATAACTTATATTATAAAACACTTACGATTTGTCTTAGCAGTAGCAGCAGCAGCAGCCGGCAGCGACATTGTCAAATTTTTTTCTGTTTTGTTTTCCTTTGACACGTGCGCTTGCTGCGTTTTGTTGCACAAATTTCGTCCCGCTGCCGGCAGCAGTGTTCGACGTTCGTTCGACAGAGACGGAAACAACAAAAAACGAACAGAAACAGCCTCTGTCTCCGTCGTAAAATTTTTGTCGACGTCAACGTCGGCCGAAAACTTGTACGCTAGAGAGGGAAAGAAACAAAGAAAAAACGAACAGAAACAGCCTCTGCCTGCGTCGCTTAAGCAGCGCACGCACGATGTGCAATTTTTTAAGACGTCGGCAAGCAGGGGAACAAGAAAAACGAATAGAAACAGACGAAAAATAACTCTGCCTGCGTCGCTCGAGCAGCGGCTTGTCGACGCTGGCAGAACTATTAGAAAAATAACAACAAAATGTCAAAAAATAACAACAACATCAAGCGACTGCCGACGAAAATGAATTCCAGAACTGCAGGGTATGTACACTGCTTGCAGTGCATGTGGAAAGATACTGCTTGCAAGTGGTCAATTCTTTTTGCGGCAGATAAATCATTTTATAATCAAAAATATAGAAACTTTTGTTTTTCGACTTTTTCGAAAAATAGCTAGTTTAGCGGGAAATCACTAAAAACCGCTAAAATTGGAACCCCCATATCATCCAAACGATAAAAGCTACAGATGTGATATATATATCGTTGAAAAGGTATTTTAAAGGGCTCTTAGGAATACCTTTAGTGTTTTTTTAAGATAAAAGGTAAACAGCAACAGGTGAAATAAGGTATTTTTTCCCACATTAAGGCGATTTTTGTGAAAACGCAAGTAATGATTTTTTCTAATTTTCAATATATTGTAGTTTGTAAAATTTCGATGTGTTTGGAAGATATTACCTGTTAACAGAATATATACGTTTTGCTTAGAATTGGAATAGGACAGCAGCAACAACGTGTCGTAGCAGCCAGAGCTTGAGAGTTCTGTTAGATTTTGACAAAATTGTACCGTCAAAATATATTGCAATTTTCAAAACTTTTGATATCTTACTCCAAAATTTCTGATATCTTATAAAAAAAACCTCTTTACGAGGTAAAAGTCTAGTGACGAAAACATTTTAATGCACCAAAATTTCTGATATCCAATTTTGTGACGAATAATATTACGTTTTACTTAAAAATTACTACAAAAAAATTTTTTTGTCACTCGGCACATTGCGCTAATTTCTTCATACCTAATAAATATATATTTTTTGCGCAGTGCCGAGTGACAAAAAAATTTTTTTGTAGTAATTTTTAAGTAAAACGTAATATTATTCGTCACAAAATTGGATATCAGAAATTTTGGTGCATTAAAATGTTTTCGTCACTAGACTTTTACCTCGTAAAGAGGTTTTTTTTATAAGATATATACATACGTGCATTTCTTGTAGTGTAGTTGTCAAGATGGCGAATGTTAAAGAAAAAATTTTTCCCAACGAGACCGTTGTGGTAGATGGAGAGTGCCATAGTGAACGCTTAACGCAATTATTCGTTAAATTGGATAATGTGGAAAATGACATAGAACACCAAAGATCATCGTTGACAAATAAAATGGTCAATCCAAGTAATTTCGAAGTTCAGTACCGGTTAGATATTTTGAATTCATACATTGCCAAGGCTATGGATCTACAATCTGAGATCGATGCCCTTGATCCTGATAACACTAGCCGGGCAGTGCTTGAGGAAACGTGCATTCTTGCAAGATCTTCGTTTATGGCCGCTTTAAGTGCTCATCAAGTCTCAGAAAATGTTCCCTCGACCTCACATAGTTTGCATTTGCCTAAACTCAAATTACCCAAATTCAGTGCGAAACATGAGGAGTACAAACCGTTCATCAGTTTATTTAAAAGCTTGGTGGATTCTGATCGTTCGCTGTCTAACATCCAAAAATTCTATCATTTGATATCGTGTTTGTCCGATGGAGCTTTAGGAACTGTGAGATCATTCCGATTCTCGGACGAAGATTATCCAAAGGCATTGGCCAGTCTGGAACGTGTTTACGATAAAACAAGTGGGAAAGGCTATAGTCGAGCTCCCGACTATAGGATACCCATTACTTACATAAACAAATTAAAATTTTTTTATTGCATGCTTTTAGGCACTTTAATTGCTTAAAAGCTTTAATCAGCCAGTACCACCTTTCTGTTTGTCCGATCTTGTAGTAGGATGATAGGTAATAACAGTAGCTAACGTTCACCGTTTAAAAACACCTAATATCTTGAAAACTGTGCGTGTGGTGGATTTTAGCGATTTACGGAGGCGGAAAGGGGCGTGGCAAAATTTTGAAACAAACTTGACCTGCGTAGGGTTTATAGAAATCTGTGTGCCAAATTTGGTTGCTCTAGCTCTTATAGTCTCTGAGATCTAGGCGCTCACACAAACGGACAGACGGACGGACGGACAGACGGACATGGCTATATCGACTCGGCTGTTGATGAAATCAAGAATATATATGCTTTATAGGGTCGGAGATGCTTCCTTCTCCCTGTATCCCCTTTTACTTATTATTAATAAGTAACGGGTATAAATATTCGACATTGACATTTACGTTGAGCAAGCCTTCTGCAATTAGAATACGCTCAATTATCGATTGTATTTCCGGAATTTTCGAGTCCCTAATGTCTATTGGTAATGAGCAGGACTTTGCTAATGCCGTTCTCGTACATGTCGCTATGTCAAAGGTCGATCATGCGACTAAATCGAAGTACGAAGAACAGATAGACTATAACTCCTTACCCCAGTGGTCTGAATGTGTTTCGATATTAAATAGGCGTTATCTACATTTGTGCGCTGAGGAAAGTTCCAAGTCTAGGATCAAACAAAAATCAGATTTGAAGTCTGCTAGGAACAGCAAATCTTCGTTCGCATGTAATAAAGGAGATAAGAAAAGTGAGCCCAACTCCCTACTCTGGAATGTCATGTATGACGGCGTCTTACGACTAGGCCTTCCAGACGGCACTACGATTGTAGGCTTTGCCGACAACATAGCGGTGGTGTCAACTGGGAAAAAGCTTGAAGAAACTACAGCAAGCTGCAGCTCTGCCATGGATGAGGTCATCGCATGGCTGACTCAGAGTGGACTACGACTGGGTGAACACAAATCTGAAACGGTGCTGATAAGTAGCAGGAAGCTGGTGGAGAAGACTGTGGTGAGAGTTGGCTCTGCTCGTATAGAGTCTAAACCAGCCATCAAATATCTTGGTATTATGCTGGATCACAGACTGACATTCAAACAGCATTTGGAGCATGTCAGCGCCAAAGCATCGACAGTGACGGCAGCCATTAGCAGAATGATGGCCAACACCATGGGCCCCAAGGAACGCAACAGGAAACTAATAGCTGGAGTAGTGACCTAGACCATTCTTTATGCGTCGGCGATTTGGGCACCAGCAATGGAGGTAATCTCGTACAGCAGAGGCTGAAAAGCCGCATACAGGCGCTGTGCTCTACGGGTGGCTAACTGTTTTCGAACAGTGTCAGAGACTGCCTCACTGGCAGTTGCGCGGATGATCCCCCTTCCACTTCTGGCCGCAGAAAGGCAATCTGGCACCTCGACGAACCGCACGGTGCGTGATGCCACAATATCTCAATGGCAAACAATTTGGGACAACGCCCCCAATGGTAGATGGACACACCGGTTAATAAAGGACCTTAAACCTTGGTTGTTTAGACGACATGGCCAGCTCAACTTTTATCTGGCACAGTTGCTAACAGGGCATGACTGCTTCAAGTCATTTCTACATCGTTTCAAGCACTCCGCGGACCCATTTTGTGAGCACTGCGGCCAAGACGTAATCGAAGACGCTAAGCACTCATTCTTTGAGTGCCCGCTCTTTGAAAGAGATCGCCGACTGTCAGCTGTAGGAAGGCAACAATTGACCCCCGAAAACCTCATCGCACATATGCTCGCCGTTGAGGCCACCTGGAGGAGCATTTCAAACTTGGCAGCGCTTGTCATAAAGGAACTACGTCGTATGGATAGACTCCGCAACGAAGCTTTAAACTAAGCGGCCACAGCCGTCATCTAGCCCGTGAAGTATTGCTTCTCGGCGGTCCCGCGGGCTAGATTCCTTCCTTCCTTCCTTCTCGTCTTTTTTTTGTATGTTACTCCTACATTGTTACCCTTATATGCACTCTTTAATAAAAAAAAAAAAATTAAAAAAAAAAAAAAACGCATACACCAGCTGAGAAAGATTTTTCTACGCGGGAATCATGCTGTAAGTGAGCTTTTGTTCTCTTTAATAATCTAATAATAATCTCTTTAATAATCTAGCCGATAGCAAGCGAATTTTGTTAAAGGTGTTGCGAGGTTTTAAAAATATAAATTAATTGTAAATAAAACACGTCAAGCAGGTGTGGTGGGCAAAAATCAACTTAATGTTCTTTATTGATAATGTTTTAAAGACAACTTAATTAAGGTTTACAGAATTGCTTATTAGGTTTTCTTATGAACTATTCTGGTTGACATGTGTAAGATCGTTGGCCTCTAGTTAGCCTGAATTTAATAACGATCGATGAACTATGCATTTCCTGTTTATTATTATTATGAGGGGGGAATCTGCACTGCGACCTCTTGGATCTATTGTACCCCCTTCTGAGCCTATAGCTCATCCATCAACCCTAGTTCTCGCACGAAGTCGAGGATTTTTACCGGGTTGAGGTCTGCTATGTCCTCCGTCGGTAGGACATGTTTTCCTAGAAAACTACAACTACGTCTAGCTAGAGCAGTGCATTCTGCTAGTATATGCATCGAGGATTCCTCCTCGCAATTGCAGAACCGGCAGGCTCCACTGCTTACAATTCCTAACTTAGATAGGTGGCTTCTCAGTTTGCAATGCCCGGTCAGGAGACCGGTGAGTATTCTGAGTCTATTCTTCCCCAAAGCGATTATTCGCTTGAACCGCTTTATGTTGTAGCTGCCTAGGAGGTGTTTGGCTTGTCTCAGACCTGTGGTCTCCGTCCAATGCGACTGTTGAAGTCGTCTCTCCTCTTTACGTAGGTACTCCCGTATTGTGTGTCTTCCAATTCCACAAAACGGTTCAGGACCTATTAGGGGCCTGCATGCACCCATTCTGGCTAGTTTGTCAGCTGCTTCGTTCCCTGCTATATCCATATGGCCTGGGATCCATCTTAGGGTTAACCTATTATGCGATCCCAGTTGGTTTAGCTTCTTTCGCACCTCGTGCACTACTTTAGACGTTATTTTCGCCTTGCTGAGTGCACTGAGAGCTGCTTGACTATCGGATAGAATGGCTATGTCTCTATTCCGATAGTTGCGTTTGAGATTAAGGTCAGCACACCTCCCTATTGCACATACCTCAGCCTGGAAGATGCTTGTGTATGTTCCTAGAGATTCATGGTAAGATATCCGAGGGCCTACAACTCCAAGTCCTGTGCCTTGGTCTGTAAGAGATCCATCGGTGTACCATTTTATGGTGTGTTGACCCATAGGGTGGACTTCATCAAGTGTTGTCCAATCCTTCTTACTGCTCAGGTTCACTTTGAAATTCTGCTCGAACGTGAGCTCGGCAGTCATCTCGTCCCTTGGCTGTACCAGTAAGGGGAGATCCCCTGATAGTAATTCTGCGTTTCTGTGGCTAAGGATGCCTCCCACCCCCTCTCGTGCTATCCTTAGCAGAGTCGCTCTTTGTTGCAGTTCAATGAATACATGGAGTGGCGTGAGCTCCATTAGAACTTCTATGGCCGTTGTCGGACAGGTGCTCATAGCCCCAGTCATACATACGCAGGCCATCCGTTGCAGTCTTGACATCTGCTTCTTGACGGTGATGAGTTGAGCTCTATCACCCCAGGCTATCGCTCCGTATGTGAGCATTGGCCTAATTACCATTAGGTATAGCCATCTGTTAATCTTCGGTGATGTGCCCCATGATTTCCCAGCTATGCTGCGACAAGCATAAAGTGCTCGAGTGCACTTGGCTATCGCATTTTGTACATGGGGGCCGAAGTTAAGTTTACTGTCGAAAGTGACTCCTAGGTACTTGACCTCCTTACTTGTTTCTATTGTGCTGTTTGATAGCCTTATTTGCCTCATTCTCTGCAACTTGTACCTTTTAGTGAAGGGAACGATGACTGTTTTGGCGGGGTTGAGGTTGAGGCCCACCTCTCCACACCAATTACTCGTTATCCGTAAACCTAATTGTACAATGTCGCAGAGCGTTTCCTCGAATTTACCTCGTGCTATGATGACAATGTCATCGGCGTAGCCTTGACATTGGATTCCATAGCTGGCAAGTTTCTGGAGTAGTTCGTCTACTAAAAGACTCCAAAGTAGTGGAGACAAAACACCCCCTTGAGGACAACCTTTTGTGGTTGTGACAGTAACAGTGCTATCTTGAACTGTTGCCGTGGCTTGTCTAGACCCCAGCAGTGAGCAAATCCATCTGCTTGTGGTTGTGTCTAGGCCTCTCCTGGTCAGGGCATCCTTGACAGCATCGTGAGATGTGTTGTCAAAGGCACCTTCTATGTCCAGGAAAGCGCATATGGCCACCTCCTTGTTGTCAACTACTGTGCTTAAAGTGCGGTGTAGTTAATATAGTGCCGTATCCGTGGATCTGCCTGCTCTGTATGCATGCTGCGTTGGTTGCAGTGGAGATTGCACCAGAAGGGTACTTCTTATCTTGTGGTCCACCAGCTTTTCCAGCGTTTTCAACAAAAACGAAGTCAAGCTGATGGGTCTGAAGGACTTGGGACTGGTGATGTCTTTCTTCCCTGCTTTGGGGATGAAGACTACCCTAGCTCTGCGCCACGCACTTGGTATGTATCCCAGTGCAAGACTGCTTATCATTATCTTTCTAAGGATGGGAAGGAGTATATCCTGTCCCTGCTGTAGAAAGGAAGGTGATATCATGTCAAGGCCTGGCGATTTATAGGGCTGGAAAGTTCCAATTGCCCATTGTAATCGTCCAGGTGTGACTGTCGACTTGGCAATTTTCCAGTCGGCAGACACTGGCCTTGACATGTTGCTTGCTTCAACTGTATCTTCATGTACCGGGGTGCTTCCCGGGAAATGTGTCTCAAACAAAAGCTCTAACTTCGCTATACTACTGCCAGTGAAGGTGCCATCCCTTCGTTTTAAGGCTAAGTTTGCCTCTGGCGTGCGTCTCGAAAGTGCCCTATGGAACCGGGCACCTTCGGATGTGCTTTCTATACTTTCGCAGAATTCGCTATAGTTCTTCCGTTTGGCCTTTCTTATCTCCTTGTTGTAGGAGGTAAGGCTTTCACGGTAAGAGTCCCATAGTCCGTCTCTCTTTGCTCTGTTGAAGAGGTGACGGGTGGCGAGTCGTAGCCTCTCAAGGCTATCGTTCCACCAAGGGGCATCTGTTTCCTTGCGCTTCCTTCCAAGAGGACAGCTTTCTTCAAAGGCATCTGTTATGCTGCTGTTTATATTGCCTACCATTCTTTCTAGTTCCAATTGAGAACGGGGTATACCCGTCCTTTCATTGGATAGATTGAGTTGTAGGGTCGTTTTAAACCTTTCCCAGTTTGTCTTTCTGGGGTTACGGGCTGGTGTGCTACTGTCCATATTGACCTGCAGCTCAAATAGGATGATTCTATGATCGGACATAGATTCATCCGAAGAGACATGCCAGTTTCTTAGGTGTGGTTTCAGGCACCTACTTATCAGGGTGACGTCTAGTACTTCTTCTCTGATTCTAGTTACGAATGTCGGTGTGGCACCGACATTTCCAATTTCTAAATTATATCTAAATATAAAGTCAAGAAGGCACTCACCTCTTGTATTTGTGTCTGTGCTTCCCCAGACCACATGATGTGCGTTGGCATCACACCCGATGATTAGGGGGAGTTTCCTCCTGGCGCAATATTCCGCTAGCCCAACGATCTCCATTGGTGGACAGACTCCATCGCCAGCGAAATACGCCGAGGCCACCACTGTGGTACGAGCGCTTCCAGCCGTCTGCACGGCTATTGGCACGCAGTCCCTGCTTAGGAATTCTGAAAGGATGGTATAATTAATACACTTCCTCACCATTATACACGTTCTTGGTACTGGATCTCTTTGGTCCCAGATTACCTTTGAGTCCGCTGTGTACAGGCCTTTGATGCCATTGTTCACCCATGGCTCCTGTACTAGTGCTAGCCCAAGGTGTTGGTTGGTGAACATCCTGGCTGGGACGGCCGAGGCCGCCTTTGCACGGTGGATGTTCACCTGGGCTAGCTTAGTGCTGATGACTTTCGTCATCGCACTACAACAGTGGCTCCATATCACATGACGAGGGGGGCCGGGAGTTCCCCTCGTCATCGCATGACGTCAGAGTGACGTCTGCTCCTTCCAGCTCGTCCAGCACCTCCTGCGACGACATGGCCAGCTGCTGATCCATCTCCTCAGCTGCAGTTGGATCCAGTGTTAGATCCGCCAGATCTTCGTCCTCAGCTAGATCCTCCAATGAATTGGAAGGATCTGCCGGACAAACACTGGATCCTCTTGCCGCCGGGGACGGCTCCGTGTTCATATCCGCGGGAGGGAGATCCTCGCTCGCGGGTGCGGTCGTTCCAGATGGGGCGGGCGGGGCCCTCATACCATCCTTCTCCGCCGATTTTTTCAATCCGCTAACGGGGATTTTCCCGAAGCGGAAGAACAGCTTGTGACCTCTGGTCACTATGTCGTCCTTGGCCATCTCATCGATGCCGAGTACCAGGAGGGCTCCTCCTCCTTCTTCCTTTCTTGAAATTACCCTCCATGCGCCAGTCTCGATCCTGTTCTGGTTACTCAGCATAACCAGCAGGTCATCGGTTGTCCTGTCCGCACTTCTTGGCAGAGCGTGATGTTATGGGGTGACGGAATGTCATCCCCCATCCTGCAGTCAAGGGGTACGCCCTTCCATGAGTGTAGCTTTGATGCTACCGTCAACAGCCAGTCTGCCGAGTTCTCGTCCGTGCAGTCGATGACCAGGTGGCCCACCCGGAAATGTATGCCAACGAAGGAGACGGCAGTGTCCCACCCTGTCAGGATGACCTGATCCAGGATGGCCTCCTCAAGCGCGGACAAGTCCCCGCGACTGAGAATTACCTGGGGATAATCCACAGGCAACACGGCCACTTTCACCTTTCTCGCGACAGCCGCGTAGGACGCGCGAGGCTCAGTGGGCGCCGAGGAGGTGGACTCCCTGGCTGTTTGTTCAACTGCTGCTGCCGCTGCTGCTGCTGACGTGCTGGGGCGCTCATCCAGAGCTTCCTGCCGTCGTGATTTTGGAGCTCTGGGCTCTGCTCCGACAGGTGTTGCTGCACTCGGTCTATGAGCAGTTGGCTCCGCAGCGCGCACCCTTTTGGGGGTGTCGGTTGGCGGTGTAAGCGCACTACTCGACCTTTTGGCGGGCGTCCTATCCTCGGGTGTCGTCTTTCTAGGCTCTTTCGCCTTGGCCAACGCCTCCTCCTGAGACATTCCCTGCTGGAGATACCGGATGTACCATTTAACCCGTGATCCACAGAGATTACGCCTGTGGGGGTCATCTAGTCCACCCGGTTCCCCTAGACCTGGAAGGTCCTTTTTCGGCGGCGGGCGTTGTTGTCCCTGCCGTCTGTCAGCGGCTAGCGCAGGGCGCAACGGTCGGGATTGTCCTACCGTGCTCCTTTGCGCGTGTTGCCGCGAAGCCTGCAGACTTGGCCGTCTGTGCTGTGCCGGTGGCACTCTCCTATTTGGAGCCGGAGCTTGGCTGCGTGAAGGATGGTCTACCACGCTGGAGGGCCGCTCCCTATCAAGGTGACGGTCCTCGAAGTGTCTGGCGACACTTTCCGCAGGGAGATCCTGCGGGAGTTTTAGTTTATTTTTGCCTTTATCCATAAAGTTCCCACGAGTAGCGCGACAAGGGTGAGGTCCATCCGAGCAGAGGTCCGCATGCCCGGATAAGGCTGATTAGAACAGGCGGTCGCCACTTGCCTGAGTCCACCGTTAGCGATTGAGCTAGTTTTTGACCCGGGCCCCCAGCCAGGCTGACTCTCGGCACGGTACGAGTGACACTCTTAGTCCGGCCCGGGGTGAGATAAGGGGAGGAAGAGGTAGGTGCTTGTGAGGGAGTTGAGGGATGTGTGAGGCTATGCTTGAAAGGCGGCAACACAAACGCCTTGTCGGTACGATGATCAGTATCGTACCCGCTGTTTGTCCGGGACTGCTTATTATGAGGTGGTCTCGCTATTCGCAGCTAACCTCCCCGAGGGGAGGCCATTCGCTATCCGCAACCCGCGACCCGCCTGGTGGCCTCAGCTAAGCCCCCTCCGAACCATCTCACAAGTTCTTTGGAACAGGAGCAGTATAATTAAATATTATGTATTATGTATATCACTGCGGACGGGAGTCCGCGCTAGTGACGAAAGCAGCACGAAGGGTGCGAAGGCGACTAGCATATATACACAGGAAGAATGGAAGATTTGCTATGACTGTCCGATCAGGTCGAGTTATATACCGATCGAAAGGTATTAATTAAACTTACAAGTGTGCATACTAAGACTTTTGAAAACTCACCTGGTTCGTGAGATAAACAGGTGTAAGTGGGAGGGGCAAAATTTACGTTATTGGAGCTAATGGGGCCGTTGGAGCCTTTTTGAATTTTCGTTGAATTTTTTACAATTCTCATCAAAAATACGCGTCGAATGACACCTCGATCATCAAAATCGGACAACTGGTTCAAAAAATAATTAATTTTGAAATTTTGAGTCGCCTTCCGAAAATGAGATGAAAAGTCAGTTTGTCTGTTTGTCTGTTTGTCTGTTTGTCTGTTTGTTTGTTTGGATCAAATCGTTAATTTAGCTTAAAAGTTTGAATGAGGACTTGTTCCCGCTCAAAAATCTAGAAACGTTTGTTCTACGACTTTTTCGAAAAATCGCTAGTTTAGCGGGAAATCGCTAAAAACCGCTAAAACTAAAAACCCCCATAGTGTCCAAACTATGAAAGCTACAGATATGATCTATATGTCGTTGGAAAGGTACTTTGAAGGGCTCTTAAGCATATGCTCAAACTTTTTTTCTAAAGTACACAGGTAAAAAGCTACAGGTGAAAAAGGGTAATTTTTTCCACATTTTGGCGGTTTTCGAGAAAACGCCGCTAGCGATTTTTTTTAATTTTGAATATGTTTGAGCTTTTAATATTTCGCGTTTTTTGATACATCATGCATAAATTTTTGTTGATTGGTTTGGAAGATATAACCTATTAACTGAATATATACGTTTTACTTTGAATTGGAAAAGGACAGCAGCAACAAAGTGTCATAGCAGCCAGAGTTTGAGAGTGCTGATAATTTTTGCGCTTGGCATGTTGGCATGTGTGTTAGTAAAGAGAAACAGTGTTGCCAGACAGTTTCTTTTTGCTTGTACAAACAATAAACACCGATTGACAAAGTTACACTGTAAAAAAATATTTCAATTGTCAAAACTTCCTATGTCTTATTAAAAAATTTCTGATATCTTATAAAAAAACCTCTTTACGAGGTAAAAGTCTAGTGATGAAAACAACTGAAATTGAACACGAAATACGGACCACTACAGAGGACCAGCTAAACTCAAAACTCTATAGATATCCACCGCAACACGAGGAGGAAGTCAGGAAACAAATAAAAGAAATGGAAGAACAGGGTATAATTAGAAAGAGCAATTCAAGATATTCCAGCCCACTTATAGTAATCCCGAAGAAGATCGACAACTCAGGAAAGAAAAAGTTTAGAATAGTAATAGACTACAGGAAATTAAATGAAATCACTATAGATGACAAATTTCCTATTCCGAACATTAATTCTATTCTGGATAAACTAGGAAAAGCTCAATACTTCACTACAATAGATTTAGCCAAAGGCTATCATCAGATCTTAGTCCGAGAAGAAGACAGAAAAAAAACGGCATTCGTAACGCCACATGGGCTATATGAGTTTATAAGAATGCCATTGGGGTTAAAAAATGCTCCTGCCACTTTTCAGAGACTTATGAATGAAATACTTAGGGATCATATTAATAAGAAATGCGTCGTGTATATAGATGATATACCTATTTTCAGCACGTCATTAAAAGAACACATTTAAGCTATAAACGAAATATTCCAAATATTAGAAAAGAAAAATTTAAAAATACAGGTTGACAAGTGCAACTTCATGAAAAAGGAAACTGAATTTCTAGGACACATCCTTACAAAAAAGGGCATTAAGCCAAATCCAAATAAGATTGCAATCATAGAAAAATTACTGTTACCACGAACAGAGAAGCAAATAAAAAGCTTTTTAGGTATAACAGGTTACTACAGAAAATTTATAAAAGATTATGCTAAAGTAGCACAGCCAATAACCAAGTATTTCAGGATATTTTCAGGAGATATATACACAAAGGAAAAGTCGGAATCTATTCAGAATTATCGTATCAAGAATATAACATAGTACAAGAAAAACTAATAGAAATGTTTTCAGACAACAAACAATTAGAATTTATAAAATGCACACTCAGAGCTCAAGATATTGAACATGTAACAGAAGCAGTAAGACAAATTTTGTTTTATTATGTAAGAGAAAGTATGCACTCAGGAATTCAGGAAACATATAACCTTTTGAAAAACAAAATCTACTTTCCAAAATTGTTAGAGTTGGTGCAAATGGTTATAAATCAATGCGATTTTTGTAAAGAAATAAAATATGATAAAACACTATTAAAAATAAATTCAGTAAAACGGAAGCCCCATCAGATAAAAATCAGATAATACACTTGGATACATATGTAATGAAAAATACACATTTTTTAACGATTATAGATAAATTTTCGAAGTTCGCAGCAGTATACCCATTAAATGATAGAAATCATATCACTATAGTAGAACAATTGGAGGAACATTTTACGAAAATAGGTAAACCAGGTAAAATAATAGCTGACAACGAATTTAATTCATTCAGAATTAAAGAATTATTACTAGTCACACTGGCAATTCAGGTGTAGAAAGACTACATAATTTACTAATAGCAAAGTTTTAGAATTACATATAAAACGGAAGCAGCGAATATGTCAGTAAAACAAGTTACGCAGAGAGCTGTGAGAAATTATAACGAAAGATATCACTCCACAATCAAATGTGCCCCCAGCGAAGCCCACAACAATAAGATAGAATTGACAAAAATAAAAGAAAATATAGATAGCGCTAAACAAAAAATGTTAGAAAAGCACAACAGTAACAGGAAACATTATGAGGAAAAACGAAAAGAGGTTTTTATAAAGAACTACAAGGCAGTCAGACACAAAGAAGCTCCGAAATTCAAAAAAGGAAATCTAGGTAATATTGACCCAATAAATATTAAGCGACCTTATAAATTTACAGAAAATACTAACGACGACAATGTTAATGACGGCAATACTAATGACGATGACAATAACAACAACATCGGGAACACTAACGATTCAAGAAATACCTGATCAGGTCGGGTATGCGCAAATGGAGATGAAAAATCAAGTTATAATCATTACAACAGATATAGTAGTACATATAATAAACTTAAAAGATATTGGCAATATTTTGAACTAAATAGGAAAAAACATAGAAATGACGAACAATGACAACAAACACATATTACAATCGGGACTGACTGAAGCAAAAAACCAATTGTATACCCTATGTGGAAACCACAATCGCGAAAGAAGAGGATTAATTAATGTAGTAGGTAGTTCAGCAAAATGGTTGTTTGGAAGAATGGATGAGGAAGACAGGAAAGAAGTAGAGAATCATATCTCTACATTTAAAGAAAACATGCAGGAAACAGATGAAGCATTAAACAAGCAAATTTACATAAATACGTATTTCCATGATACAATAAAATACATTGAACAAATAGTTAAATCAGATAGAGATGCAATAGAGAGACAATTGAACGCAATTAGCAAAGTCGAAAATAACAGATATCAGGAGAACTTATATTACGACCAACAGATAAAAATTCAGTTAATAAAAAATAAGATTGAACATTTGCAGGATAACGTTGCTTCTGCTAGATACAATTTATTACACCACAGCATATTAACAGATCACCATATCAAGTTAGCTACAGCTATGTTGAGAAATAATCTTTTAGTCTTCGCAATAGAAATAAGAAATACCTAATGAAGAAAACTTTGAAATAGATCAGGAATCAGAACTGATATTTAACTATAAAAGTTCAACATACACCTATAAAACAAATAAAACATTTAACGAAATGCGAAAAAGTAAACATTTTGTATACAAAGAAATGAAATGAAAATATTAGAGCTAGACGAAGAAGCCGTAGTGGTTAAGAACGAAAATAATTAAACATTATATCAAAATTGTAACAACAAAGAAATTAAAATGAAAAAAAATATTCTAATAAACTTTTCAAATTGTACGATAGGTATAGAAAATAATTATTTTACAAATTCATACGAATTAGATAAGAAAAAAATTTTATATGAAAAATCAAACCAAACACAAAATTTTACTAACCAAATCAACTTTGAGAAAATACTGGAAAATAATAAGATTAACTGGTTAAACATAAGAAAATTAAAAACACATAAAGACATAAATTATTTTTGTAATGCAGCCATACTTTTGTCAATAATTATACTAATTGCTTACATTGTTTTAAAACACAAGAAAATCAAAATTCAGCTCAATAATAAAAGAACTCAGGAGAATTCTTAACTTAAGGGGGGAGAAGTTACGTATAACCCCACTTCTCTTCCAACATATGTTCAAAAACCAATTTCTTCTTTACCTCCTCTTAATAATAAAGTACAAGAATTGCTTAACTCATTAAATGCTAAATAAGCAATATATTAAAGTAATACAGTAAACAGGAAATGCACAGGTTAACGGTCTAAAACATGCCAACCAAAATAAGTTCTAAAGAAATATAAAATCCAAATAAGCAATATAACACAGTAAACAGGAAAGGAAAAGTTCATCGATCGTTATTAAATTCAGGCTAACTAGAGGCCAACGATCTTACACATGTTAACCAGAATAGTTCATAAGAAAACCTAATAAGCACTTCTGTAAACCTAAATTAAGTTGTCTTTAAAACATTATCAATAAAGAACATTAAGTTTATTTTTGCCCACCAAACCCGATTGACGTGTTTTATTTACAATTAATTTATATTTTTAAAACCTCGCAACACCTTTAACAAAATTCGCTTGCTATCGGCTACTTTCTGGTCGGATGGGTGTGGGTAGACTAACTTAACCTTCACGTTATGCTGCTTCGCTCCTTATTATAATATCTTATTAATTTCGCGTACTGTTTTTTCGAAAGGGAAAGGAAAAGGAAGGGAATTATAATGATAGAAAGGTTGCAATGGATTCTAAAGAAGAAACAAAAGGGACAGAAATTGGACCTACAATCGAAGACGGACTTCTTCTTTTCATTTGCACTTAACTAAAAGAAGTCCTGTGTCAACTAGCCTAACTCTACCAAACGCTGCATGGTTCCAAAATAACGACAAATTAGCAAATAGGTAACATTATAAACATTTTAATAATATTTAACAATATATGGGACGATATTCATAACGTGAGAAAGAATTATTAACAACAAAACAAATTCATATTCGACATTCACTTCGCAAATTTTTGGCAAATGATGGCAATAATTTTAGGGTATAAATATGTGTAAATTCAGGAAGTACTAATTTATGATTATAAATGAATATACGTATATATATATATAATAAGTTTAATTATATATAAATATACGAAAATTACTATAAATATAAATCTTATAAAAAAACCTCTTTACGAGGT
>CAWUOW010000254.1:0-40784 GCA_963924055.1 Drosophila limbata
CGGACGGACGGACGGACGGACGGACGGACGGACGGACAGACGGACAGACGGACATGGCTATATCGACTCGGCTGTTGATGCTGATCAAGAATAGATATACTTTATAGGGTCGGAGATGCTTCCTTCTCCCTGTTACATACATTGCAACGAATACAATATCCCCTTTTACTTATGTTTAATAAGTAACGGGTATAATAAGTAAAAGGGGATATTGTATTCGTTGCAATGTATGTAACAGGGAGAAGGAAGCATCTCCGACCCTATAAAGTATATATATTCTTGATCAGCATCAACAGCCGAGTCGATATAGCCATGTCCGTCTGTCCGTCTGTCCGTCCGTCCGTCCGTCCGTCCGTCTGTCCGTCCGTGTGAGCGCCTAGATCTCAGAGACTATAAGAGCTAGAGCAACCAAATTTGGCACACAGATTTCTATAAACCCCACGCAGGTCAAGTTTGTTTCAAAATTTTGCCACGCCCCTTTCCGCCTCCGTAAATCGCGAAAATCCACCACACGCACAGTTTTTAAGGTATTAGGTTTTTTTAAACGGTGAACGTTAGCTATTGTTTTTACCTATCATTCTACTAAATCCCAACAAGATCGGACAAACAGAAAGGTGGTACTGGCTGATTAAAGCTTTTAAGCAATAAAAGTGCCTAAAATCATGCAATAAAAAAAAAGTTAAATTTATTTAGGTAAGTAACGGGTATCCTATAGTCGGGAGCTCGACTATAGCCTTTCCCACTTGTTTTGTTTTTTTGTTAATAATTATTCCCACGTTGGGCGTCGTTTAGCTCTTGTTCTGGGTTTTGTTTTTCCTTTTGTCTTCCGTTTGCGACTTGTAAATTTTCCACTACTGGTACACACGCGACCGGCGACTTCTGTTGCATTCCAAGAACTAAACTGCTGTCAAATTATTGGCACGCGCCAAGCTGCAATTTTTGGCAATTGTCGCTGTCGCTGACGTCTTCGTTGACGAGCCTCTCTTTTCCGCTCGTAGGTCAGGCATGCGAACGATGGCAGCGCGATCGGCGTCGCAGCGACATCGGCCCTATGCCTGTGTGTGTGTGTGTAGTTTCTGCTTGCTTCTCTCGCCCGGTTCCTTTTCGGCTGCGCGCTCTCTCTCTGCGCATGTCGAAGTGTGAGAGAGCTTGCTGATTTGCGTTGATCTGGTTTCGGCTTCTCTCTCTCTCTCTTCGCGCATGTTCATGCGCTGCCTGTGTGTGAGTTTGCTGTTTGGCACTGCATGTCAGTGCCGGCTTTGTTAATTTCCCTTTTGCTTATTGTGCGCCCATTTATGGGGCGTCACAAGGCAATATTGCGAATAGTCTATTTGGAGTGTTAGACTCAAACTACGCTAATGAAATGACCAAGGTCATCAAGAAGGTACAAACCAACGAGGAATTCGTACTGAGCTTGCTGAGAAATCAAACATCAGTACTGGACTCAACCATTAACGTTGTCAAAAAGACAAGGGCTACATCGGACAAGCGTCTTCGACTACTTGAGCAACAAGTTGCTGCCATTGCCGAAAGCAGAGGAAAGTACGCTGGAGCACGGCTCACAGAGACGTACCTGGCATTGACAACTCAACTAACACTGCTAGCATCCACGCTTCAGCGCATGCAATTGGAAATAGTGGACGGACTAACTGGAATTCGACACCAGACAATAAGCCCAATATTGATTTCTCCTAATCAACTAAAGGATCAATTGGATCAAATACGGGATCATTTGCCAACAGATCAAATGCTACCTGTGACTTCATCCAACGTAATTCAACTGTACAGAATTATGCGAGCAGAAGGCACAGCCACCGACACTCATGTAATATTCAGAGTAATATTACCACTAGTGTCAACATCAATATTAGATCTATTTAATATTGTGCCAATTCCGGTGTGGGACTCAACAACTTGGAGATTGTTTGAGCTCAAAACACCTATAATAGCTGTAAACGACCACAGGGATCAATTCATGGGACTTACACACGATGATCTGCGACGCTGTTTCACACTACCTAATGAAGAATACATATGCTTTGACCATCAAGCTGTGTTCAACGTAAACAATCGATGTGAGTTTCAGCTGTTTAACAACAAGACACCAACAATGTGTCAAATAACTCGCAGAACAACCAATATGGTAGAACAACCAACTAGAAGACACCGGACTACTTTCGCTATCATCAGTCTGTACTGCACGCAACGCAGAAATCAGCATCAGTACCTTTGACAACATTATAAGTCAAGCTACGAATAGTTACGCACGTTTTGGTGACATCATCAAGCCAAACATCACAATTGTACCACCAACAAAATTCAATATCTCGGATTACAAGGTACAAGAAGACAAAGATCTGGACGACTTGCAGCTGAAATTGGCAACACTCAACAAACAAGAGCTGCCCAACCAAATAAGCTCGGTCCAACATCATCATATAGCCGCCTATGCTGCTTTAGTGGTATCTGTGGTATACCCACAGCCACAAGGAATAAGGCCGCCAATCCATCTGCTCCATCCGCTCCATCAGCATCCCCAAGACGATTCACAGTGGAGCTAGACGATGGTTGAACACCGTTTCAACGGCCGGGAGAATGTTTAGGTGCATATAAATTACACATATCTAAATTATAAACAAAAACAGAACAGCTATGTAACACAATTTATAAAACTATGTCAACACTTCACACACAAAATATCGCTGACAGCATAACTGACCACACATGATATCGCTGACTGCACATCACACAATGTGTGCCGTAACAGCAGCAATAAGCCAACCCGGTAGTTGCAAAGTAAGCTACCCTACATTACACGCAACTGCTGAGTACACAATAACCTAATTTTAATAGACACCACACACCTGTTAACTAAGCTATTTTTACCTATAAATATTGAGATTTTTGGATTAATAAAATCAGTGTGTTTTTAGTACAAACTACAAGAACCATTCACTCATTTCTACGATCGCACCCAGCTTTGCGCATCAAGGAATTCCCTCTCCGAAGTCCACCTGGTTACAAGTGCCAGTTGCGACGCCCTTTTAGTAGTCAGTTTATGTGCTGACTGCTTTCAAAACTTTACACAAACAGTGGCTTTAGGCTTGGAGATGATGATCCCGAGTATGACTTGTCAGATCCTGATGTTACAATCGATGAACTCAGTGAGCATTGCACCTCCTCTTTGGATGACTCGTGGCTAAGTACATCCGAGGAGGAGATAATTGGTGATGTCTCTATGATGGATCAAGATGACGTTGCCATTTTGGCAGCACCAGCAACAGCAGCAACAACAACAAAAGCAGCAGCAACAACAGCAGCAACAACAGCAGCAGCAGCAGCAACAACAACAACAGCAGCAAACACGGCAGCCACCAGCAGCATCAGCAGCAAAAACAACAACAACACACAAGCAACTACTGCAACTACTAAAACTCAGTCCAAGAAGGAGGCCAATTACAAGTCTTTTAAAGATTTTGAAAATTTCCTCAAGGAACAAGATGAGCTAATGGAAACACAACAGCAGCAACTAAAGGAACAGCAGAAATGGAACGTTGTCAAAAGCAAAAAGATTCCAACTCTGTTCCTGCCACGTGTCGAGAAAATCCAAACACTTTTGGATCGACTCGATGGCATAGAGGGTGTCGCCAACAATTATACCACAAAATGTATACAAAATGGTGCAATACGGCTGCACTGCAAAGACATGGACACATACACCATAATTTCTGCCAAATTACAAAAAGACAACATGGAACTGCATACGCATCAGGTGCGTAAGAATCGTGGATAATCTATGGATTCGGGATCAACTGGTAGCCCAGGGCTTTCAGCCAATATTCATACGTGTCATCAAGCATCGGTTCAGTGGCAAACCGATGAACCTGTTCGAGGTCGAACTACAGCCAACAATTGATGGCACAAATGAGAGAATCCTTAAGCTTGAGCGTTTGGGTAGCCAGGATGTCATTGTGGAGAAGCAATGGAAACGCATTGATCCGGTCCAGTGCCACCGTTGCCAGGCATTTGGGCATACAAGGAATTATTGTCGTCGCCAATTCGCTTGCATGAAATGTGCAGAGGGACATGCTACAACTGTGTGCGTCAAGGCAAGGGACACACCAGCCAAGTGTGCCAATTGCCAGGGCGCACACATTTCTAGTTACAAGGGATGCCGGGTATTTAAAGAAGAACGAGCAAAACTATCTGCCAACAAGGCCAGAGCCGAAATGGCAAACATTTTGGAAAATGGTTTTTCTTTAAATAAAATTATTCCACATCAACGCCAGCGAGGCCAACAGCAGCAGCAGCAGCAACAAAAACAGCAGCCAATTACGCCAAAGCAGCAGCAGCAGAAGCAGCAACATAAGCAGCATCAGCAGCAATCTGCTAAAAAGCAGCACCAGCAGCCGCAGCAGCAAAAACAACAACAACAGAAGCAGCAGAAAACAGCAGAAACAAAAGCCCGTCAAGGGCAGCATAAACAATAAAAACAACAATAACAGCATGAGTAAGCCAAAGCAGCTGACTTACAGTCAGATTGCCAAATCTGGCAACGGCATAATGTCATCATCATCGCAAGCTGCAACTGGACCAGCAAGCCGCCACCTAAGTCAGCTTCAGGAGAAGCTACGCACTGAACAGCTGGCCCAGAAGCAGCAGCAGCCAAATCTTGGCCAGCAAATTGGCCAACAACAACAACAACAACGCGATGAGCGTTTCAGAGCAGTGCTTCATAAAAACACGGAAGCAATTGCCTCAATGGGCCAAAGAATGGATGCTCTCTTAGAGAATATAAAAGAATTACTAGCTAGCACAATTACCCAAAAACAAATAGCCCAAGCCAATGACACAATTAATTATGAATAAATACAACAACAGCAACTTCATTTACAAAAATAATGGCAACAATACAATAAATACAATAAATACTGCCAAGGCTGCCGCAAACAAGGCAGCTTTTGTAACAGTATATACATATCATAAAAGATGCAAATACACTCACCTGAATAACATAATGGAGGGAAGAAAGGATACACTGGTGACTGCCGACGATGTCGATATCCAGGATGTCGATCCAGACACCCAACACAAACGCAAACACAAAATTCCATATCCGTTTGATTCGGAAGTCGAAGAAGATGCATTTCCTGATTTTCCATATCCAGAGATCTGCAAAAATAAGAAAGAATCATTTAAAATTGTAATAAATATAAATACAAACTGTGAGGCAGCATTCTGCTGGCCTCACAACACAAACAGCTGTGCGTTAGTATTTTTTATTATTACCCAACACACAACGAGGATCAATTGGCAACGCAAGGAACGCAGCCAAGAGCAAGTGGCAACGACAACAACGCAAAAGGCATCATGAGCAACGCAATGAGGAACGAGCACGTTCAGTTCAAGGAACTGTTCGATATTTCGTTCTCGTGAACCCCGCATCGGAGCGAGATCAGTTCACTTAGCTCTGAAGTGAACTAGCAAGGAAAAATGGTGGAACTTCCGCCACGCGGCATTTCTTCACTTTTCTGACGGGCTCACAGCAAGCGGACGTGTCTTTCCTTCATCTCGAGTTTTCGCAGCAAAGTAAAAAAAAGACAACAACGACAGTGTGTACGCGGGCATCACAGCCATCAGCAACAGCAACAGTGTGTGCGCGGGCATTTCTTTTGCCACCATCAACAACAACAACAGTGTGTGCGCGGGCATTCCTTTTGCCGCAAGCAGCAACAACAACAGTGTGTGCGCGGGATTTTCTTTTCTGGCCGCAAGCAGCAACAACAACAAAGCACAGCGCAGCGCAGCGCCATCAGCCGCAACACCCTCGTGTGTGTGTGTGTGAGGACAACGAGCCACCTGCGGAAACGCAGCACCCACATCGGCCGTGTGTATAGCCGGTAAGCTGGCCAGCGGGCCTCTTCTTATTCCTCGGCTCCGCCTATGGAGCAGTGACTCTATATCTTCAACTGTGTGCGGCGGCACAAAATTCTATGGCACAAGAAATAAACCAGAAAATGGAAATGGCATGCTCGCGTTTTATTTTCCCTGTGGTTCGGGGTAAATATTTTTGCGTTTAGTTTATTACAGGATTTCAGGTAACCTGATGCGAGCCCTAGGATGCGGAGGCATGGTCTGCCCAACCGGCCTGACTTGAGGCGCCGGAGACGCCTCAGAAATAGAATCTTGGTCTGTTCCGTTTTCTATTTCTGAAGCCTCTCTCCGGCGACCAGGTTTGGAAACACTTGGATACGATCCACGAACAGAATTTTGGTCCGTTCCGTTTTCTGTCCGTGGATTCGATACCAGGCGGCCGGGTCTGAGCGGCGTTGGGGTATCCGTTGGATGAGATTTTGGTCTGTTCCGTTTCTCATCAGGGGGCGAGAAGAGGACGACATAACGGGATTCGGGAGTTTCCTCCTCGTCCTCCTGGGTCGCTCGTGGGTTCGCATCATGGTCTTTATCAGCCGATCATCGAGCGGGAGCGTCCGCATACCCTCTGACGCTTCCGCCGCTCATTGCAGCAGTCCCAGATGTTTATAAATTTCTCTATAACAGACCCTGGCCGGACTGAGACGCAGACCCCGGCTGGAAAACTTCGTTACAGATGGCGCCCGAGCAGGGACGTCTGGAATAAATGATTATAAGGCAGTTCTTGTCTGTATCATCAGGCACAAAACATCTAGAGCAAAGATATCGGCAGATAATTTAGTCCTATTGGGAAGCATGCCATTAGAAGTCATATTTTCTTATTTCGAGCCAACCACGGGATCCTCGCAAGCATACATTTTTTTTTTCACTCACCGGCCTCAGAAAAATTATTGCCCTTCTAGCTAGCAGTACTAACCAAAATACCCTGTAGAACATTTTGCATTTCGATATTTTTTTCCTGGCATTTTACCACGCAGCATTTTCCTCCGCGCCATTTTTTTTCTCACGCGGCATTTCTTTTCCCGCGCCATGTGGCATTTCCTCCACGATCAGCGAAACATTTTTTTTCGGGAGATAATTTTCTTTAGGGGGCTGCTAATTTTTAGGGGACATTTTATTTAGTCTTCCTTTCTTTTTCTCCTGGACAAGTAGCAGAAGGCCCAGAAAATTAGCAGCGCTAGTTCGACGCAGCGGGAGATATTGTTGCTGTTTTCCAGATCGCGAGAGAACGGGAGAGAGAAGCAGAGCCACGACGCAGGCAGATCCGCGACGCAAGCAGAGCCGCGACGCTAGCAGAGTCACGACGTAAGCAGAGTCACGACGCAAGCAGAGCCACGATAGAAGCAGAGCGACAACGCCGAAGCAGAGCGACAATGCCGAAGCAAAGCAACAGCAGGGACAAAGCAGCAGCAGAAGCAGAGTAACAATAGCGGCAGAACAACAGAAGCAGAGCAACAACGAGAGCAGAGAACAAAATGCCACCGCGGGCAGAACCCCAGGCTAGCTCTGTCGCTACAAAGCGGGCAGCGCTACAGGCTGGCTCTGTCGCCACGTGCGCGGGCAGAATTCCGATCGAGCGAATTTTGCGCCTCGTGTGCGAGCAGCAGCCAAAAGCTATAGCTGGCGCCACAAAAGCGAGCAGCGGCTACAAGCGGGCTTCTGCGTGGTGCAGCGCTATAAAAGACTTCTGCCAACATCAACCGCGAGCGGCCAAGGCTTCATGCAAAAAGCTTTCACTGAGTGGAGGGAGAGTCGATTCAGGACCAGCAAAGCGATCGGATCACAATTGGAAAATTGGACTTATGGACGTGGGGCCAAGGTCAGCATGGCGGATGTCACGCAATCTTCTGCTAGGCACTTGTCACAATGGTGCAACATACCATCCTTGGTATTGCCAATCATCGTCGACGATGTGTTCTTGGGTATAGAATTTCAAGCATCATCCCAGCCATCTTGCACTGCGGCCAAAGCAACTGAAGATGATTCCACGAGACCACTGGCGGTGCCGGAAGAGGCATGCGCCATCCCAGCAGTGACCACCGAGATCCACTGGCGGTTCCGGAAGAGGCATGCGCCATCCCAGCAGTGACCACCGAGAACACTGGCGGTGCCGACAGATGCACGCGTCATCCCAGCAGTGACCACCGAGATCCTCTGGCGGTGCCGACAGAAGCACGCGCCATTCCTGCAGTGACCACCGAGATCCACAGGCGGTGCTGACAGAGGCATGCGCCATCCCAGCAGTGACCACCGAGACCACTGGCGGTGCCGGAAGAGGCATGCGCCATCCCAGCAGTGACCACCGAGACCACTGGCGGTGCCGGAAGAGGCATGCGCCATCCCAGCAGTGACAACCGAGATCCACTGGCGGTGCCGGAAGAGGCATGCGCCATCCCAGCAGTGACCACCGAGACCACTGGCGGTGCCGGAAGAGGCATGCGCCATCCCAGCAGTGACCACCGAGACCACTGGCGGTGCCGACAGAAGCACGCGTCATCCCAGCAGTGACCACCGAGATCCACTGGCGGTGCCGACAGAAGCACGCGCCATTCCAGCAGTGACCACCGAGATCCACAGGCGGTGCCGACAGAGGCATGCGCCATCCCAGCAGTGACCACCGAGACCACTGGCGGTGCCGGAAGAGGCATGCGCCATCCCAGCAGTGACCACCAAGACCACTGGCGGTGCCGGAAGAGGCATGCGCCATCCCAGCAGTGATCACCGAGATCCACTGGCGGTGCCGACAGAAGCACGCGGCATTCCAGTAGTGACCACCGAGACCACTGGCGGTGCCGACAGAAGCACGCGCCATTCCAGTAGTGACCACCGAGATCCACAGGCGGTGCCGACCGAGGCATGCGTCATCCCAGCAAGAACCCACCGAGATTCATGGCGGTGCCGACGAGGCATGCGTCATCCCAGCAATGATCACCGATACGCATGGCGATGCTAACGAGGCATGCGCCATTCCAACGAGAACACACCGAAAGCCACGGGCGGCGCCGACAAGGCATGCGTTCTTTCCACAGTAGACCCACGAGCCGCCATCTAACCATCCGCGCCACTACGGCGAGGCAGGACTCTCATCCCGGCTGGAAGACAGCGGTGGTCAGGCCGACATCAAAGTAATTTCTCTCTTGACTAATTCTAGAATTAACGAAGTACACAGCGGAGAACCTCAGCGAAAATACAACATGAATCAAAGCAAGTACACAGCCACCTACACCACGAAGACCCCTTCGGGGGAACCACAGCCGGACCAGGCGACTTGTCCGCATCAGCACCAGTACACCACGAAGACCCCTTCGGTGGAACCACAGCCGGACCAGGCGACCTGTCCGCATCAGCACCAGTACACCACGAAGACCCCTTCGGGGGAACCACAGCCGGACCAGGCGACCTGTCCGCATCAGCACTAGTACACCACGAAGACCCCTTCGGGGGAACCACAGCCGGACCAGGCGACCTGTCCACATCAGCACCAGAACACCACGAAGACCCCTTCGGGGGAACCACAGCCGGACCAGGCGACCTGTCCGCATCAGCACCAGTACACCACGAAGACCCCTTCGGGGGAACCACAGCCGGACCAGGCGACCTGTCCGCATCAGCACTAGTACACCACGAAGACCCCTTCGGGGGAACCACAGCCGGACCAGGCGACCTGTCCACATCAGCACCAGTACACCACGAAGACCCCTTCGGGGGAGCCCCAGCCGGACCAGGCGACCTGTCCGCATCAGCACCAGTACACCACGAAGACCCCTTCGGGGGAACCACAGCCGGACCAGGCGACCTGTCCGCATCAGCACTAGTACACCACAAAGACCACTTCGGGGGAACCACAGCCGGACCAGGCGACCTGTCCACATCAGCACCAGTACACCACGAAGACCCCTTCGGGGGAACCACAGCCGGACCAGGCGACCTGTCCGCATCAGCACCAGTACATCACGAAGACAGCCCCTTCGGGGGAACCACAGGCAGGTACACACCAGGGATACGCTGCCCTGCCTCACCGAGGCAAAAGCTAGAGCCACTGAGCAAACAATGCATTGTGGCGTCAAACATGCATTTTTTTCACCAGAACACGACCTCCCCTTCGGGAGGAGCACATCAGGGATACGCTGCCCTGGCTCATCGAGTCAAAAGCTAGAACACAACGCCGGAAGAACCACATCAGGGATACGCTGCCCTGGCTCACTGAGTCAAAAGCTAGTCCTACCAGCACTGCGACCCACGGGCGGCGCCGACGAGGCATGCGTCCTCCCGACAGAAGACCCACAAGCCGCCATCTAACCATCCGCGCCACGACGGCGAGGCAGGATTCTCATCCCGGTTGGAAGACGGCGGTGGACAGGGCCGACAAATTATGACTAATTCTATAATCACGGCATCAAAGAAGCATGCAACGAGAATCATAGCAAAGAACCACAGCGAAGACCCACAGCGAAGAACCACAGCGAGGAACACCAGCGAGAATCATAGAGAAGAACCACATCGAAGTTGCACAACGAAGAACCACAGCGAGGAACACCAGCGAGAATCACGAACCACAGCGCAGATCCACAGCAAAGAACCACAGTGATGAACTACGGCAAATGCTTAGCGCAGATCCACAGCAGGAACCACGGCGAAGATTCACAGTGAAGAACCACCACAATGAACACAGCGAAGAAGCATTGCACGAGCCACAGCAAAGGACACAGCGATGAACCCCAGCAAAGTACCACAGCTAAGACAACAGCACCGATACCATGCGCTTCTTTTCCCGCCCCCGAAGTAAAGGGGGAGTGTGAGGCAGCATTTTGCTGGCCTCACAACCAGGGATTAAAACCCTAACCGAAACCGTAACCTTTAACCGGTAAAAACCGATTGAAATTTAAAACCGTAACCGAAACCGTAACCGAAAAAAAAAATTTTCATCTGACCGAAACCTTTAAACCGAAACTGTGAAAACCGAAATAACCGTTTAGTAACCGTTTCATTTATAAGGGTTCATTTCGGTTTTCCATACATGCAAAAAAAAAAAACTAAAGCAAGATGCAAAAAAAAATCTGCATTTTATTGTCTTATGCATGTCCACACATGCATATAAACATACAGTGAATCAATAAAGTAAGTATGCAGTTGGCAATACAAACTTTAGGCAATGAAAAAACATAACTACAATGCATTAAGAACAAATGAGTAGATATATTTCAGAAAAATAAATTATTACTTTATTTAATTATGTTATGTTTTTTCATTTTTCATTACTAACTTTATTTAATAATTTATATTTCTGAAATATATCTACTCATTTGTTCTAAATTCATTGCAGTTATGCTTTCTTATTTCCTAAAGTTTGTATTGCCAATTGCATACATACTTTATTGATTCAGTGTATGTATGTACATATTAAGTTTGTATGAAAGACGCGACGCTACGCGTCAAATGTTTTCAAGGCCAAACAAGCAAAATATGCTACAATAACTGTAAACTGGGCAGTTCATCACATGTACGTATGTACATACATACATACATATGCATGCAAAGAGTAACGAAATTTCAATTGTCTCCTCCTAGTTGATCGGCGCTTACTTTTGTGCGCTTGAGTGTGCAAGTGCGAGTGAGATAGCAAACCGTCGAAATCGTACAAGCACACATCATATGCCGATTCACATATGCGACTGCAGAAATACCCATCATATTTTTTTTTATTGACATGCATATGTATGCAAAATATCTGCATTTACATAAGATTATTTATGTTATTCATACATATTAGCTTGATATTTACATATGTTAATACTTATGTAACGATTTAATAATTTGTTTTTATATTATACATATGAACATATTAAGTCATAGGGCATTTCACAGTCGCCTTTGGAATAGAGCGTTCTTTTTTTATTTCACGCACATTCCGTTACTTCACATTTTCTGCCTCGCCTGCTGAAAGAGTGCGCAACTTCAATCGGAGTTAGTTTTTCAACAAAGGAGACGTGCGCGCAATTAAATGGACAAATTTTTTAAACAAAATGCCGCGACCGGAATCTAATCCGCTTAGAAAGTTCTTTTCATATAATTTAGAAAAGAACACAAGCTTGTTTGGTCGAAAGTGACAATAAACGCTGTGCAAAAGAGATTTCAGTGAGTGAAACATACGTAGTTACATACATATGTATGTATGCACATAAATACATTTGCATACATACACAGTTATGTATTTACAAGCATTTGGATTTAAGAGACTTGTTATGTGTTTTGAATGATGATTTAAACTGCAACGTACATATCTACACATGAACAATTATGTATGTATGTGTATATGTACATATATACATTTGGAATTAAGTTACTTGCGATATGTGTTATGCACAATGATTTAAACTGCAACGTGCCTGTCTATATACATATGTACATATATTCCTATTGTATATACATACATACATAGATATGTACGTCTAAATAATTGCGCATAATACAGATCACAAGTCACTTAATTTCATATGCATGTGTATATGTATATACATAACTGTACATACATATGCACGCTGCAGTTTAAATCAACGTGCAAACCTAAAATATATAAAATGTATACAGTATATACATACATACATAGATATGTACGTCTAAATAATTGCGCATAATACAGATCACAAGTCACTTAATTTCATATGCATGTGTATATGTATATACATAACTGTACATACATATGCACGCTGCAGTTTAAATCAACGTGCAAACCTAAAATATATAAAATGTATACAGTCCGCCAAGTAATTTTTTTGACAAAAAAAAAGTACTCGCACATATTTTTATTTTTAAAAAATTGATAAAATGATTATAAGAACTAAATAAAAATAAAAAACCTCCAAAAAAAATTTTTCAAAATACAGTATGCAAATTTTTAAATTTGTCAAAATAGATTTCTGACTGTCTGTATACATATGTACGTGACTGTGTTTCATTTTTGGACATTTGATTTGATCGCGAATTTTTTCTTTAGGGAAAACACGGCACAAATTTAACAAACCACATCAAGCGATGCCATTTTGAAGTGTTTGAGAAAACTGAAAATGAGAAAGCTGTAAAAAAACTTGAAAAAAAAAACTAAGTGAAGTCAATTCTTCAAAAACAGAATTGCCAAAAATTGACCAGTTCATGGTGTGCGAATTACCAAGGAGAACATTAAAGAAGCTTGTGTGCTACTGCGCACAGTTGATGGGAGACCCTTTTCATGTGTCAACGATGTTGGATTTCGTTTAATCATGGATCCAATAATAAAAGGCATGGGTTGCGAGAATTTCATAAATCCGCAAAATGTACGAGACTCAGTTGTTGAGAAAGCAGACTTACTAACCAGGAAAATTCGGAAAGAAGTCGAAGGAAAAGTTGTTTCATTAGAAATTGATGGCCTAACACATTTGGCACGCTCATTTATAGTTAAGCGTAAAAATACTATATTTATCTATTTATTAATATAATTAAATAAATGTTTTGCAGGTGTTAATATTCAATACATAAATAATGGAAAAATTGTGCTTAGAACTTTGGCCACGGAGGAAATATTTTCATGTCATACGGGGCAACATCTCAAAGATGTTGTATTGACAATATTAAGCCGATTTGGTATTTCCTCCAAACAAGTATATTCTTGCACAACAGATAACGGACGAAATATTCTGAAGATGGTTGAGTTGCTCAGTGAGGATTATGATGGCGAAAGTGATGAACAGGATGCAGACGATGAAATGAGCTCTTTGTCGAATTTCGATTTTGACAGCAAGTGCATAGGTAAGATTTTTAACCAGTAGCTTTGAAAAATATATTATATTCAACATATTTGTGTTTAATTTTAGGTATTAAATGTGCAGCCCATACGCTTCAATTGGCGGTCAATTCAGTTTTAAATAAGCGGGAGCTTTCTGGTGCCATCGCTTCTGCGCGATCACTTGTTAAGAAACTACGTACTCCAAGTATAACTTATCACTTGGAAGAAAAACAACTGAAAAAACCGCCAATTGATTGCGTTACTCGATGGAGCTCCACCTATAGGATGCTTGAGAGCCTCTCGAAACCAGAAGTGCAGGAATTCTGTTCAAATTTAGCTGCTGGAAATCCGGACTTTCATTTAAAAAGCTCCGTTTGGTCTAAAATATCGGAGATAGTTCGCGTTTTAAAACCAGCTGAAATCGCAACAACTCAGCTACAAAGCGAGCAGCTTGTCTTTGGAGATTTTTACGGAATTTGGATTCGTTGCAAATTGAATGTGCAAAACTGCAAATCGACCCTATCCAAACTTTTATTTAATGAACTAGAAAATCGAGAGTCTTTGCTTTTTGAAAATGATGCATACATTTGTGGTATATTTCTTGATCCAAGATACAACATTTCTTTAAGCTCAGATCAAAAAAGCAAATGTATTACTTTGTTGACAAATCTTTATAATTTAATATTGGAAATCTCTAGTCTAAATGAAGCAAATGAAAGCTGTCGCAGCTCAAATTCTACTTTGTCTGATGGTGAAAATATCAGCGAAGTTGATAGGTATCTAGATGTGTATGCCCATATTGACAATAACAAATCTTTACAGCAGAAGCAGAGTAACAATAGCGGCAGAACAACAGAAGCAGAGCAACAACGAGAGCAGAGAACAAAATGCCACCGCGGGCAGAACCCCAGGCTAGCTCTGTCGCTACAAAGCGGGCAGCGCTACAGGCTGGCTCTGTCGCCACGTGCGCGGGCAGAATTCCGATCGAGCGAATTTTGCGCCTCTTGTGCGAGCAGCAGCCAAAAGCTATAGCTGGCGCCACAAAAGCGAGCAGCGGCTACAAGCGGGCTTCTGCGTGGTGCAGCGCTATAAAAGACTTCTGCCAACATCAACCGCGAGCGGCCAAGGCTTCATGCAAAAAGCTTTCACTGAGTGGAGGGAGAGTCGATTCAGGACCAGCAAAGCGATCGGATCACAATTGGAAAATTGGACTTATGGACGTGGGGCCAAGGTCAGCATGGCGGATGTCACGCAATCTTCTGCTAGGCACTTGTCACAATGGTGCAACATACCATCCTTGGTATTGCCAATCATCGTCGACGATGTGTTCTTGGGTATAGAATTTCAAGCATCATCCCAGCCATCTTGCACTGCGGCCAAAGCAACTGAAGATGATTCCACGAGACCACTGGCGGTGCCGGAAGAGGCATGCGCCATCCCAGCAGTGACCACCGAGATCCACTGGCGGTTCCGGAAGAGGCATGCGCCATCCCAGCAGTGACCACCGAGAACACTGGCGGTGCCGACAGATGCACGCGTCATCCCAGCAGTGACCACCGAGATCCTCTGGCGGTGCCGACAGAAGCACGCGCCATTCCTGCAGTGACCACCGAGATCCACAGGCGGTGCTGACAGAGGCATGCGCCATCCCAGCAGTGACCACCGAGACCACTGGCGGTGCCGGAAGAGGCATGCGCCATCCCAGCAGTGACCACCGAGACCACTGGCGGTGCCGGAAGAGGCATGCGCCATCCCAGCAGTGACAACCGAGATCCACTGGCGGTGCCGGAAGAGGCATGCGCCATCCCAGCAGTGACCACCGAGACCACTGGCGGTGCCGGAAGAGGCATGCGCCATCCCAGCAGTGACCACCGAGACCACTGGCGGTGCCGACAGAAGCACGCGTCATCCCAGCAGTGACCACCGAGATCCACTGGCGGTGCCGACAGAAGCACGCGCCATTCCAGCAGTGACCACCGAGATCCACAGGCGGTGCCGACAGAGGCATGCGCCATCCCAGCAGTGACCACCGAGACCACTGGCGGTGCCGGAAGAGGCATGCGCCATCCCAGCAGTGACCACCAAGACCACTGGCGGTGCCGGAAGAGGCATGCGCCATCCCAGCAGTGATCACCGAGATCCACTGGCGGTGCCGACAGAAGCACGCGGCATTCCAGTAGTGACCACCGAGACCACTGGCGGTGCCGACAGAAGCACGCGCCATTCCAGTAGTGACCACCGAGATCCACAGGCGGTGCCGACCGAGGCATGCGTCATCCCAGCAAGAACCCACCGAGATTCATGGCGGTGCCGACGAGGCATGCGTCATCCCAGCAATGATCACCGATACGCATGGCGATGCTAACGAGGCATGCGCCATTCCAACGAGAACACACCGAAAGCCACGGGCGGCGCCGACAAGGCATGCGTTCTTTCCACAGTAGACCCACGAGCCGCCATCTAACCATCCGCGCCACTACGGCGAGGCAGGACTCTCATCCCGGCTGGAAGACAGCGGTGGTCAGGCCGACATCAAAGTAATTTCTCTCTTGACTAATTCTAGAATTAACGAAGTACACAGCGGAGAACCTCAGCGAAAATACAACATGAATCAAAGCAAGTACACAGCCACCTACACCACGAAGACCCCTTCGGGGGAACCACAGCCGGACCAGGCGACTTGTCCGCATCAGCACCAGTACACCACGAAGACCCCTTCGGTGGAACCACAGCCGGACCAGGCGACCTGTCCGCATCAGCACCAGTACACCACGAAGACCCCTTCGGGGGAACCACAGCCGGACCAGGCGACCTGTCCGCATCAGCACTAGTACACCACGAAGACCCCTTCGGGGGAACCACAGCCGGACCAGGCGACCTGTCCACATCAGCACCAGAACACCACGAAGACCCCTTCGGGGGAACCACAGCCGGACCAGGCGACCTGTCCGCATCAGCACCAGTACACCACGAAGACCCCTTCGGGGGAACCACAGCCGGACCAGGCGACCTGTCCGCATCAGCACTAGTACACCACGAAGACCCCTTCGGGGGAACCACAGCCGGACCAGGCGACCTGTCCACATCAGCACCAGTACACCACGAAGACCCCTTCGGGGGAGCCCCAGCCGGACCAGGCGACCTGTCCGCATCAGCACCAGTACACCACGAAGACCCCTTCGGGGGAACCACAGCCGGACCAGGCGACCTGTCCGCATCAGCACTAGTACACCACAAAGACCACTTCGGGGGAACCACAGCCGGACCAGGCGACCTGTCCACATCAGCACCAGTACACCACGAAGACCCCTTCGGGGGAACCACAGCCGGACCAGGCGACCTGTCCGCATCAGCACCAGTACATCACGAAGACAGCCCCTTCGGGGGAACCACAGGCAGGTACACACCAGGGATACGCTGCCCTGCCTCACCGAGGCAAAAGCTAGAGCCACTGAGCAAACAATGCATTGTGGCGTCAAACATGCATTTTTTTCACCAGAACACGACCTCCCCTTCGGGAGGAGCACATCAGGGATACGCTGCCCTGGCTCATCGAGTCAAAAGCTAGAACACAACGCCGGAAGAACCACATCAGGGATACGCTGCCCTGGCTCACTGAGTCAAAAGCTAGTCCTACCAGCACTGCGACCCACGGGCGGCGCCGACGAGGCATGCGTCCTCCCGACAGAAGACCCACAAGCCGCCATCTAACCATCCGCGCCACGACGGCGAGGCAGGATTCTCATCCCGGTTGGAAGACGGCGGTGGACAGGGCCGACAAATTATGACTAATTCTATAATCACGGCATCAAAGAAGCATGCAACGAGAATCATAGCAAAGAACCACAGCGAAGACCCACAGCGAAGAACCACAGCGAGGAACACCAGCGAGAATCATAGAGAAGAACCACATCGAAGTTGCACAACGAAGAACCACAGCGAGGAACACCAGCGAGAATCACGAACCACAGCGCAGATCCACAGCAAAGAACCACAGTGATGAACTACGGCAAATGCTTAGCGCAGATCCACAGCAGGAACCACGGCGAAGATTCACAGTGAAGAACCACCACAATGAACACAGCGAAGAAGCATTGCACGAGCCACAGCAAAGGACACAGCGATGAACCCCAGCAAAGTACCACAGCTAAGACAACAGCACCGATACCATGCGCTTCTTTTCCCGCCCCCGAAGTAAAGGGGGAGTGTGAGGCAGCATTTTGCTGGCCTCACAACCAGGGATTAAAACCCTAACCGAAACCGTAACCTTTAACCGGTAAAAACCGATTGAAATTTAAAACCGTAACCGAAACCGTAACCGAAAAAAAAAATTTTCATCTGACCGAAACCTTTAAACCGAAACTGTGAAAACCGAAATAACCGTTTAGTAACCGTTTCATTTATAAGGGTTCATTTCGGTTTTCCATACATGCAAAAAAAAAAAACTAAAGCAAGATGCAAAAAAAAATCTGCATTTTATTGTCTTATGCATGTCCACACATGCATATAAACATACAGTGAATCAATAAAGTAAGTATGCAGTTGGCAATACAAACTTTAGGCAATGAAAAAACATAACTACAATGCATTAAGAACAAATGAGTAGATATATTTCAGAAAAATAAATTATTACTTTATTTAATTATGTTATGTTTTTTCATTTTTCATTACTAACTTTATTTAATAATTTATATTTCTGAAATATATCTACTCATTTGTTCTAAATTCATTGCAGTTATGCTTTCTTATTTCCTAAAGTTTGTATTGCCAATTGCATACATACTTTATTGATTCAGTGTATGTATGTACATATTAAGTTTGTATGAAAGACGCGACGCTACGCGTCAAATGTTTTCAAGGCCAAACAAGCAAAATATGCTACAATAACTGTAAACTGGGCAGTTCATCACATGTACGTATGTACATACATACATACATATGCATGCAAAGAGTAACGAAATTTCAATTGTCTCCTCCTAGTTGATCGGCGCTTACTTTTGTGCGCTTGAGTGTGCAAGTGCGAGTGAGATAGCAAACCGTCGAAATCGTACAAGCACACATCATATGCCGATTCACATATGCGACTGCAGAAATACCCATCATATTTTTTTTTATTGACATGCATATGTATGCAAAATATCTGCATTTACATAAGATTATTTATGTTATTCATACATATTAGCTTGATATTTACATATGTTAATACTTATGTAACGATTTAATAATTTGTTTTTATATTATACATATGAACATATTAAGTCATAGGGCATTTCACAGTCGCCTTTGGAATAGAGCGTTCTTTTTTTATTTCACGCACATTCCGTTACTTCACATTTTCTGCCTCGCCTGCTGAAAGAGTGCGCAACTTCAATCGGAGTTAGTTTTTCAACAAAGGAGACGTGCGCGCAATTAAATGGACAAATTTTTTAAACAAAATGCCGCGACCGGAATCTAATCCGCTTAGAAAGTTCTTTTCATATAATTTAGAAAAGAACACAAGCTTGTTTGGTCGAAAGTGACAATAAACGCTGTGCAAAAGAGATTTCAGTGAGTGAAACATACGTAGTTACATACATATGTATGTATGCACATAAATACATTTGCATACATACACAGTTATGTATTTACAAGCATTTGGATTTAAGAGACTTGTTATGTGTTTTGAATGATGATTTAAACTGCAACGTACATATCTACACATGAACAATTATGTATGTATGTGTATATGTACATATATACATTTGGAATTAAGTTACTTGCGATATGTGTTATGCACAATGATTTAAACTGCAACGTGCCTGTCTATATACATATGTACATATATTCCTATTGTATATACATACATACATAGATATGTACGTCTAAATAATTGCGCATAATACAGATCACAAGTCACTTAATTTCATATGCATGTGTATATGTATATACATAACTGTACATACATATGCACGCTGCAGTTTAAATCAACGTGCAAACCTAAAATATATAAAATGTATACAGTATATACATACATACATAGATATGTACGTCTAAATAATTGCGCATAATACAGATCACAAGTCACTTAATTTCATATGCATGTGTATATGTATATACATAACTGTACATACATATGCACGCTGCAGTTTAAATCAACGTGCAAACCTAAAATATATAAAATGTATACAGTCCGCCAAGTAATTTTTTTGACAAAAAAAAAGTACTCGCACATATTTTTATTTTTAAAAAATTGATAAAATGATTATAAGAACTAAATAAAAATAAAAAACCTCCAAAAAAAATTTTTCAAAATACAGTATGCAAATTTTTAAATTTGTCAAAATAGATTTCTGACTGTCTGTATACATATGTACGTGACTGTGTTTCATTTTTGGACATTTGATTTGATCGCGAATTTTTTCTTTAGGGAAAACACGGCACAAATTTAACAAACCACATCAAGCGATGCCATTTTGAAGTGTTTGAGAAAACTGAAAATGAGAAAGCTGTAAAAAAACTTGAAAAAAAAAACTAAGTGAAGTCAATTCTTCAAAAACAGAATTGCCAAAAATTGACCAGTTCATGGTGTGCGAATTACCAAGGAGAACATTAAAGAAGCTTGTGTGCTACTGCGCACAGTTGATGGGAGACCCTTTTCATGTGTCAACGATGTTGGATTTCGTTTAATCATGGATCCAATAATAAAAGGCATGGGTTGCGAGAATTTCATAAATCCGCAAAATGTACGAGACTCAGTTGTTGAGAAAGCAGACTTACTAACCAGGAAAATTCGGAAAGAAGTCGAAGGAAAAGTTGTTTCATTAGAAATTGATGGCCTAACACATTTGGCACGCTCATTTATAGTTAAGCGTAAAAATACTATATTTATCTATTTATTAATATAATTAAATAAATGTTTTGCAGGTGTTAATATTCAATACATAAATAATGGAAAAATTGTGCTTAGAACTTTGGCCACGGAGGAAATATTTTCATGTCATACGGGGCAACATCTCAAAGATGTTGTATTGACAATATTAAGCCGATTTGGTATTTCCTCCAAACAAGTATATTCTTGCACAACAGATAACGGACGAAATATTCTGAAGATGGTTGAGTTGCTCAGTGAGGATTATGATGGCGAAAGTGATGAACAGGATGCAGACGATGAAATGAGCTCTTTGTCGAATTTCGATTTTGACAGCAAGTGCATAGGTAAGATTTTTAACCAGTAGCTTTGAAAAATATATTATATTCAACATATTTGTGTTTAATTTTAGGTATTAAATGTGCAGCCCATACGCTTCAATTGGCGGTCAATTCAGTTTTAAATAAGCGGGAGCTTTCTGGTGCCATCGCTTCTGCGCGATCACTTGTTAAGAAACTACGTACTCCAAGTATAACTTATCACTTGGAAGAAAAACAACTGAAAAAACCGCCAATTGATTGCGTTACTCGATGGAGCTCCACCTATAGGATGCTTGAGAGCCTCTCGAAACCAGAAGTGCAGGAATTCTGTTCAAATTTAGCTGCTGGAAATCCGGACTTTCATTTAAAAAGCTCCGTTTGGTCTAAAATATCGGAGATAGTTCGCGTTTTAAAACCAGCTGAAATCGCAACAACTCAGCTACAAAGCGAGCAGCTTGTCTTTGGAGATTTTTACGGAATTTGGATTCGTTGCAAATTGAATGTGCAAAACTGCAAATCGACCCTATCCAAACTTTTATTTAATGAACTAGAAAATCGAGAGTCTTTGCTTTTTGAAAATGATGCATACATTTGTGGTATATTTCTTGATCCAAGATACAACATTTCTTTAAGCTCAGATCAAAAAAGCAAATGTATTACTTTGTTGACAAATCTTTATAATTTAATATTGGAAATCTCTAGTCTAAATGAAGCAAATGAAAGCTGTCGCAGCTCAAATTCTACTTTGTCTGATGGTGAAAATATCAGCGAAGTTGATAGGTATCTAGATGTGTATGCCCATATTGACAATAACAAATCTTTACAGCAGAAGCAGAGTAACAATAGCGGCAGAACAACAGAAGCAGAGCAACAACGAGAGCAGAGAACAAAATGCCACCGCGGGCAGAACCCCAGGCTAGCTCTGTCGCTACAAAGCGGGCAGCGCTACAGGCTGGCTCTGTCGCCACGTGCGCGGGCAGAATTCCGATCGAGCGAATTTTGCGCCTCTTGTGCGAGCAGCAGCCAAAAGCTATAGCTGGCGCCACAAAAGCGAGCAGCGGCTACAAGCGGGCTTCTGCGTGGTGCAGCGCTATAAAAGACTTCTGCCAACATCAACCGCGAGCGGCCAAGGCTTCATGCAAAAAGCTTTCACTGAGTGGAGGGAGAGTCGATTCAGGACCAGCAAAGCGATCGGATCACAATTGGAAAATTGGACTTATGGACGTGGGGCCAAGGTCAGCATGGCGGATGTCACGCAATCTTCTGCTAGGCACTTGTCACAATGGTGCAACATACCATCCTTGGTATTGCCAATCATCGTCGACGATGTGTTCTTGGGTATAGAATTTCAAGCATCATCCCAGCCATCTTGCACTGCGGCCAAAGCAACTGAAGATGATTCCACGAGACCACTGGCGGTGCCGGAAGAGGCATGCGCCATCCCAGCAGTGACCACCGAGATCCACTGGCGGTTCCGGAAGAGGCATGCGCCATCCCAGCAGTGACCACCGAGAACACTGGCGGTGCCGACAGATGCACGCGTCATCCCAGCAGTGACCACCGAGATCCTCTGGCGGTGCCGACAGAAGCACGCGCCATTCCTGCAGTGACCACCGAGATCCACAGGCGGTGCTGACAGAGGCATGCGCCATCCCAGCAGTGACCACCGAGACCACTGGCGGTGCCGGAAGAGGCATGCGCCATCCCAGCAGTGACCACCGAGACCACTGGCGGTGCCGGAAGAGGCATGCGCCATCCCAGCAGTGACAACCGAGATCCACTGGCGGTGCCGGAAGAGGCATGCGCCATCCCAGCAGTGACCACCGAGACCACTGGCGGTGCCGGAAGAGGCATGCGCCATCCCAGCAGTGACCACCGAGACCACTGGCGGTGCCGACAGAAGCACGCGTCATCCCAGCAGTGACCACCGAGATCCACTGGCGGTGCCGACAGAAGCACGCGCCATTCCAGCAGTGACCACCGAGATCCACAGGCGGTGCCGACAGAGGCATGCGCCATCCCAGCAGTGACCACCGAGACCACTGGCGGTGCCGGAAGAGGCATGCGCCATCCCAGCAGTGACCACCAAGACCACTGGCGGTGCCGGAAGAGGCATGCGCCATCCCAGCAGTGATCACCGAGATCCACTGGCGGTGCCGACAGAAGCACGCGCCATTCCAGTAGTGACCACCGAGACCACTGGCGGTGCCGACAGAAGCACGCGCCATTCCAGTAGTGACCACCGAGATCCACAGGCGGTGCCGACCGAGGCATGCGTCATCCCAGCAAGAACCCACCGAGATTCATGGCGGTGCCGACGAGGCATGCGTCATCCCAGCAATGATCACCGATACGCATGGCGATGCTAACGAGGCATGCGCCATTCCAACGAGAACACACCGAAAGCCACGGGCGGCGCCGACAAGGCATGCGTTCTTTCCACAGTAGACCCACGAGCCGCCATCTAACCATCCGCGCCACTACGGCGAGGCAGGACTCTCATCCCGGCTGGAAGACAGCGGTGGTCAGGCCGACATCAAAGTAATTTCTCTCTTGACTAATTCTAGAATTAACGAAGTAAACACCAAAGTACACAGCGGAGAACCTCAGCGAAAATACAACATGAATCAAAGCAAGTACACAGCCACCTACACCACGAAGACCCCTTCGGGGGAACCACAGCCGGACCAGGCGACTTGTCCGCATCAGCACCAGTACACCACGAAGACCCCTTCGGTGGAACCACAGCCGGACCAGGCGACCTGTCCGCATCAGCACCAGTACACCACGAAGACCCCTTCGGGGGAACCACAGCCGGACCAGGCGACCTGTCCGCATCAGCACTAGTACACCACGAAGACCCCTTCGGGGGAACCACAGCCGGACCAGGCGACCTGTCCACATCAGCACCAGAACACCACGAAGACCCCTTCGGGGGAACCACAGCCGGACCAGGCGACCTGTCCGCATCAGCACCAGTACACCACGAAGACCCCTTCGGGGGAACCACAGCCGGACCAGGCGACCTGTCCGCATCAGCACTAGTACACCACGAAGACCCCTTCGGGGGAACCACAGCCGGACCAGGCGACCTGTCCACATCAGCACCAGTACACCACGAAGACCCCTTCGGGGGAGCCCCAGCCGGACCAGGCGACCTGTCCGCATCAGCACCAGTACACCACGAAGACCCCTTCGGGGGAACCACAGCCGGACCAGGCGACCTGTCCGCATCAGCACTAGTACACCACAAAGACCACTTCGGGGGAACCACAGCCGGACCAGGCGACCTGTCCACATCAGCACCAGTACACCACGAAGACCCCTTCGGGGGAACCACAGCCGGACCAGGCGACCTGTCCGCATCAGCACCAGTACATCACGAAGACAGCCCCTTCGGGGGAACCACAGGCAGGTACACACCAGGGATACGCTGCCCTGCCTCACCGAGGCAAAAGCTAGAGCCACTGAGCAAACAATGCATTGTGGAGTCAAACATGCATTTTTTTCACCAGAACACGACCTCCCCTTCGGGAGGAGCACATCAGGGATACGCTGCCCTGGCTCATCGAGTCAAAAGCTAGAACACAACGCCGGAAGAACCACATCAGGGATACGGTGCCCTGGCTCACTGAGTCAAAAGCTAGTCCTACCAGCACTGCGACCCACGGGCGGCGCCGACGAGGCATGCGTCCTCCCGACAGAAGACCCACAAGCCGCCATCTAACCATCCGCGCCACGACGGCGAGGCAGGATTCTCATCCCGGTTGGAAGACGGCGGTGGACAGGGCCGACAAATTATGACTAATTCTATAATCACGGCATCAAAGAAGCATGCAACGAGAATCATAGCAAAGAACCACAGCGAAGACCCACAGCGAAGAACCACAGCGAGGAACACCAGCGAGAATCATAGAGAAGAACCACATCGAAGTTGCACAACGAAGAACCACAGCGAGGACCACCAGCGAGAATCACGAACCACAGCGCAGATCCACAGCAAAGAACCACAGTGATGAACTACGGCAAATGCTTAGCGCAGATCCACAGCAGGAACCACGGCGAAGATTCACAGTGAAGAACCACCACAATGAACACAGCGAAGAAGCATTGCACGAGCCACAGCAAAGGACACAGCGATGAACCCCAGCAAAGTACCACAGCTAAGACAACAGCACCGATACCATGCGCTTCTTTTCCCGCCCCCGAAGTAAAGGGGGAGTGTGAGGCAGCATTTTGCTGGCCTCACAACCAGGGATTAAAACCCTAACCGAAACCGTAACCTTTAACCGGTAAAAACCGATTGAAATTTAAAACCGTAACCGAAACCGTAACCGAAAAAAAAAATTTTCATCTGACCGAAACCTTTAAACCGAAACTGTGAAAACCGAAATAACCGTTTAGTAACCGTTTCATTTATAAGGGTTCATTTCGGTTTTCCATACATGCAAAAAAAAAAAACTAAAGCAAGATGCAAAAAAAAATCTGCATTTTATTGTCTTATGCATGTCCACACATGCATATAAACATACAGTGAATCAATAAAGTAAGTATGCAGTTGGCAATACAAACTTTAGGCAATGAAAAAACATAACTACAATGCATTAAGAACAAATGAGTAGATATATTTCAGAAAAATAAATTATTACTTTATTTAATTATGTTATGTTTTTTCATTTTTCATTACTAACTTTATTTAATAATTTATATTTCTGAAATATATCTACTCATTTGTTCTAAATTCATTGCAGTTATGCTTTCTTATTTCCTAAAGTTTGTATTGCCAATTGCATACATACTTTATTGATTCAGTGTATGTATGTACATATTAAGTTTGTATGAAAGACGCGACGCTACGCGTCAAATGTTTTCAAGGCCAAACAAGCAAAATATGCTACAATAACTGTAAACTGGGCAGTTCATCACATGTACGTATGTACATACATACATACATATGCATGCAAAGAGTAACGAAATTTCAATTGTCTCCTCCTAGTTGATCGGCGCTTACTTTTGTGCGCTTGAGTGTGCAAGTGCGAGTGAGATAGCAAACCGTCGAAATCGTACAAGCACACATCATATGCCGATTCACATATGCGACTGCAGAAATACCCATCATATTTTTTTTTATTGACATGCATATGTATGCAAAATATCTGCATTTACATAAGATTATTTATGTTATTCATACATATTAGCTTGATATTTACATATGTTAATACTTATGTAACGATTTAATAATTTGTTTTTATATTATACATATGAACATATTAAGTCATAGGGCATTTCACAGTCGCCTTTGGAATAGAGCGTTCTTTTTTTATTTCACGCACATTCCGTTACTTCACATTTTCTGCCTCGCCTGCTGAAAGAGTGCGCAACTTCAATCGGAGTTAGTTTTTCAACAAAGGAGACGTGCGCGCAATTAAATGGACAAATTTTTTAAACAAAATGCCGCGACCGGAATCTAATCCGCTTAGAAAGTTCTTTTCATATAATTTAGAAAAGAACACAAGCTTGTTTGGTCGAAAGTGACAATAAACGCTGTGCAAAAGAGATTTCAGTGAGTGAAACATACGTAGTTACATACATATGTATGTATGCACATAAATACATTTGCATACATACACAGTTATGTATTTACAAGCATTTGGATTTAAGAGACTTGTTATGTGTTTTGAATGATGATTTAAACTGCAACGTACATATCTACACATGAACAATTATGTATGTATGTGTATATGTACATATATACATTTGGAATTAAGTTACTTGCGATATGTGTTATGCACAATGATTTAAACTGCAACGTGCCTGTCTATATACATATGTACATATATTCCTATTGTATATACATACATACATAGATATGTACGTCTAAATAATTGCGCATAATACAGATCACAAGTCACTTAATTTCATATGCATGTGTATATGTATATACATAACTGTACATACATATGCACGCTGCAGTTTAAATCAACGTGCAAACCTAAAATATATAAAATGTATACAGTCCGCCAAGTAATTTTTTTGACAAAAAAAAAGTACTCGCACATATTTTTATTTTTAAAAAATTGATAAAATGATTATAAGAACTAAATAAAAATAAAAAACCTCCAAAAAAAATTTTTCAAAATACAGTATGCAAATTTTTAAATTTGTCAAAATAGATTTCTGACTGTCTGTATACATATGTACGTGACTGTGTTTCATTTTTGGACATTTGATTTGATCGCGAATTTTTTCTTTAGGGAAAACACGGCACAAATTTAACAAACCACATCAAGCGATGCCATTTTGAAGTGTTTGAGAAAACTGAAAATGAGAAAGCTGTAAAAAAACTTGAAAAAAAAAACTAAGTGAAGTCAATTCTTCAAAAACAGAATTGCCAAAAATTGACCAGTTCATGGTGTGCGAATTACCAAGGAGAACATTAAAGAAGCTTGTGTGCTACTGCGCACAGTTGATGGGAGACCCTTTTCATGTGTCAACGATGTTGGATTTCGTTTAATCATGGATCCAATAATAAAAGGCATGGGTTGCGAGAATTTCATAAATCCGCAAAATGTACGAGACTCAGTTGTTGAGAAAGCAGACTTACTAACCAGGAAAATTCGGAAAGAAGTCGAAGGAAAAGTTGTTTCATTAGAAATTGATGGCCTAACACATTTGGCACGCTCATTTATAGTTAAGCGTAAAAATACTATATTTATCTATTTATTAATATAATTAAATAAATGTTTTGCAGGTGTTAATATTCAATACATAAATAATGGAAAAATTGTGCTTAGAACTTTGGCCACGGAGGAAATATTTTCATGTCATACGGGGCAACATCTCAAAGATGTTGTATTGACAATATTAAGCCGATTTGGTATTTCCTCCAAACAAGTATATTCTTGCACAACAGATAACGGACGAAATATTCTGAAGATGGTTGAGTTGCTCAGTGAGGATTATGATGGCGAAAGTGATGAACAGGATGCAGACGATGAAATGAGCTCTTTGTCGAATTTCGATTTTGACAGCAAGTGCATAGGTAAGATTTTTAACCAGTAGCTTTGAAAAATATATTATATTCAACATATTTGTGTTTAATTTTAGGTATTAAATGTGCAGCCCATACGCTTCAATTGGCGGTCAATTCAGTTTTAAATAAGCGGGAGCTTTCTGGTGCCATCGCTTCTGCGCGATCACTTGTTAAGAAACTACGTACTCCAAGTATAACTTATCACTTGGAAGAAAAACAACTGAAAAAACCGCCAATTGATTGCGTTACTCGATGGAGCTCCACCTATAGGATGCTTGAGAGCCTCTCGAAACCAGAAGTGCAGGAATTCTGTTCAAATTTAGCTGCTGGAAATCCGGACTTTCATTTAAAAAGCTCCGTTTGGTCTAAAATATCGGAGATAGTTCGCGTTTTAAAACCAGCTGAAATCGCAACAACTCAGCTACAAAGCGAGCAGCTTGTCTTTGGAGATTTTTACGGAATTTGGATTCGTTGCAAATTGAATGTGCAAAACTGCAAATCGACCCTATCCAAACTTTTATTTAATGAACTAGAAAATCGAGAGTCTTTGCTTTTTGAAAATGATGCATACATTTGTGGTATATTTCTTGATCCAAGATACAACATTTCTTTAAGCTCAGATCAAAAAAGCAAATGTATTACTTTGTTGACAAATCTTTATAATTTAATATTGGAAATCTCTAGTCTAAATGAAGCAAATGAAAGCTGTCGCAGCTCAAATTCTACTTTGTCTGATGGTGAAAATATCAGCGAAGTTGATAGGTATCTAGATGTGTATGCCCATATTGACAATAACAAATCTTTACTGTCAAAAAATAACATATTGCACACATTAGATCAGTTTCTTAAGCAAAAGCGGTTAAATACTAAAGTAAATATTCTTGAGTGGTGGGTTAAAAATGAAAAGAAATTCGCAGATTTATATGAGTTATCTAAAGTTGTGCTTGCGGTCCCACCCACCCAAGTAAGCGTAGAACGCCTGTTTTCCGGCGTAAAATTTATCATGAATCCCTTGAGAAACAAGTTGGACAATAAGTCATTAAATTCAATCATGTTCATTAGAACCAATAATCGTTTTTCAAAATAATTTTGCATACAAAAATTGAAAAAATCAGTAATTTTTTATAATAAAAATTAAAAAAAAAGACATGCTTTTAAATTAATATTTAAAAGTTACACCAATACTGTTGTTGGGAGCTACCGAGCTTTTTCGGCAACTTTGCGCATTTGTCTTTAGGTAAAAAACGAGGGTGGATTTCAATTAATTTCCGTTTATTAACAAAACTTAAAACTATGCGCGGTTGAATAACATTTATTTAATTTTGACGCGTGCCCGTGGGTTTATTTTAATTGTTTTTCAGAATTGATTTTTATATTTCGTGAAGCTGCTGTTGCACACCGTTCGAAGATCGAAAAAGAATGTAAGTGAGTTACAAAGGCAGAAGGCAAAAGAACAAAACGCATGAGTGCAAAGCGCACGAGTGCAAAATGAGTGAAGTTAGAATAGCGGGTTCAATAACAGAGTGATAGATGAGCGCGAAAATGAGTTAAATGCAATAACAGATTATTGCTTGGTATTGCAGCCTTTTGTATCGGCTGCTGCTCCGAACATCCTCCCCCCTGTTGAAAGCACAGGGGTTTCAACCGAATCCTCAACTGGAAGGACGCACAGCTTAGTGACTGCTCGCCGAGTGGTACCCGAGGGTGTGCGTAGAACAGCAACTCGAATGACACCATCTGATCCAGCTATAGTGTCGATCACTCGCGCTAATGGCCATTTTAAAGGTGGAATATTCTCGTCCTTGATGCTCACAATGTCGCCTATTCTAATAGGGTCCTGAGGGGTGCGCCACTTTGCTCGCTGCTGAAGTAGTGTGAGGTACTCCTCGCTCCAGCGCTTCCAGAAGATTTGCTGAAGAGATGTGACCTGCTGCCAGCGGTCAAGGCGATTATAATTGAGCGCTGTAACGTCCGGCTCAGGCGGTGCATCACTTGGGCCACCAATGAGGAAGTGCCCGGGTGTAAGAACATCTAGGTCTGCAATACTTTCTGAAATTGATACAATAGGTCGTGAGTTGATTATTGCTTGTATTTGGCACACTAAAGTGCGCAGCTCGTCGAATCCGAGAAGAGATGAGACTAGCGATCGGTAGAGATGATACTTGGCCATCTTCACGGCTGCCTCCCATAGGCCACCAAAGTGGGGAGACCTTGGCGGAATGAATTTCCAATCAAATCCATGGTCCAGGCACCAAGAGTGGACTGCGTCGCGATGTTTGTCACTGCCAAACAAACGCCGAAGATCCTCTAGCTCGTTTCTTGCGCCTACAAAATTTGTAGCATTATCTGACCAGATACAGCTTGGCATGCCTCGTGTGGCGACGAAACGCTTCAGAGCGCTCAGAAATGCGGCGGTTGACAGGTCCTTGACCAGCTCTAACCACACAGCCTTCGTTGTGAAGCATATGAATACGCTTATGTAGCATTTCTGGGGCGGCTTGTTGCGCATATCGGATTTGTATTGGAAAGTCCCACAGTAGTCCACACCCGTGATGGCGAAGGGCCGAGTGTATTTGATGCGATCTTTCGGGAGATCAGCCATGATGTGCTGCATGAGACGAGGTTTTGAGCGAGAACAAGTGATGCATTTCCGCAAGGCTCTTGAAACGGTCTTTAGGCCGCCAATGGGCCAGTATTGTAGCCGAATGGACGCCAGCAAGGACTGTGGTCCTGCGTGAAGATTTCGAAGATGCAGATGCCTTATGATGGCCAGAGTTAGTGGGTGGTGCTTAGGCAATATGATAGGATGACGAGAATCGAACGCCAGCGCAGAGTGCCGTAGTCGACCACCAACACGAATTATTCCAGCCTCGTCGAGAAAGGGAGATAGCGAAATTATGCTGCTTGACGAATCGACGCATTTTCCTTTTCGAAGATTCCGATATTCATCGCACAAGTGGGCTCTTTGAACAATGCGAATAAGCATGTGTGTTCCCTGGCGAATGTTCTCCGTAGTGAGGTGCTCTGTTCTGGATGCTTTCTTGAGAGTAATAAATTTGTGCACATACCCAAAGATTCGTTGCATAGTTCCAAATGAGTTGATGTACTTAAAGGACGTCGAAATATCTGTTTGGTCAGACGTGGCGAGGAGAATCTTATGACGCATCTCAGGCAGCTGTGTGTCCGATAAGCAATGCTGAGGCCAATCACTCCTTGCACCGACTAGGAACGAAGGGCCAAGTAACCATAGTTCGGAGTGTAGCAAATCCCTCGGCGACGAACCTCTAGACAACATGTCGGCAGGATTCATTGCAGTTGGCACATAATGCCACTCCATGCCTTCGGTGAGCTGCTGAATCGCACAGATTCGGTTAGCTACGAATACGTTAAACTTTGAAGGTTCCTGCTGCAACCAAGATAAGACTACGGATGAGTCGGACCAACAGTGGATTCTGCAATCGAAGAGGCGCATTTTGACAATATCCTGAATCAACAGAGCCAGTAGGTGAGCAGCGCAGAGCTCAAGCTTAGGCACAGTAAGCGTTTTCAGTGGGGCAACACGAGCCTTTGAGCAGAGCAGGTGCGATTGAATCCGGTCGTCCTTGTATGAGAGGACATAAATGCACGCTCCATATGCATCCAAGCTGGCATCGCAAAAAGCATGGATCTCGAGTGTGGCACCAGGCATCAAAACGTAGCGCATATATTTTGCGTGGCATGCGTCGGAGAAATCCTTACAGAAGTCTGACCATGTCGTGCTCAAGGATTGAGGCAGGCTTTCGTCCCACTGCAACTTGTCCCTCCACATGCGCTGCAAGATGATTTTGGCTCTAGTCATTGTTGGCCCAATGAGGCCAAGAGGATCATAAAACCTTGCAATAGTTGACAGGACAGATCGCTTTGTGTGGCTGGCAGAGCTTAAACGAGACGAAAAGGTAAATAAGAAACTATCTTCAGTCGGATCCCAAACGAGACCGAGGGTCTTGGTGACATCTAAGCTGTCATTAAACTTGACGAAGCTTTCCCTTTCGCTTTCCGGTATGTCGTGAAGCGCGTCTTGATGACTGGAACACCACTTTCTCAATTGAAAGTTTCCTTTTGCAAGTAGATTTGTCGTCTGATGCATGATGGCGCGAACTTCCTCTAGAGAACTGCCTCCCGATATCATATCGTCTACGTAAAAATGCCCCAATACGACTTGGGATCCTAGTGGGAACGAGGAACACTCATCCTTGGCGAGCTGATGCATTGCCCGAATGGCAAGAAACGCTGCAGGTTTAGTTCCGTAGGTGACGGTGTCCAACTTGTAAACTTGTATCTCTTCATCAGGAAAGTTACGCCACAATATACATTGATAAAAACTGTCAGCCTCAGCAAGACGAACGCATCGATACATTTTGCATATATCGGCAGTTAGAGCGATGGGAAACGTCCGGAATCGAATTAGTGTGTTAAAGAGTTTGTCCTGTATAGTGGGGCCTGCCATCAGTACGTCATTTAAAGATATTCCATTTGTTGTTGCTGCAGAGCCGTCGAATACGACTCTCAGCTTAGTTGTGCTGCTATCTTCTTTTATGACACAATGGTGAGGCAGGAAATATTTGCATTTCGAAATGTCATTTGTGGCGACATGTGACATGTGCTTGAGCTTGAGGTATTCCTCAATGAAGGCTTGCTGAAGCGAGTCGCCTAACGATTCCAAACTACGTTTTGCGGGTAAGCGGACCGAATATTCGCCAGAAGATAGCCGAGTGCAATGCTCCTGGAAATGCGCCTCGCAATTGAGCTCCTCCCTGGTTGCCTTAGATATTGGCTCGAAAGAATGCTCTACCTCCCAAAACTGCTGAACCAATTTATTCAGATGAGCGCTTGGGCTGATGGTGTCCGAAGATTTCTTGCTAACGACGAACGACGAACGTTTTGGTGCGCGTTGACCACCACCTGACAGAATCCAGCCCAATTGCGTCTTCTGTAGTAGTGGAAGTCCTGGCGCCAGCTGAATCTGACCGACGCACAGCAGCTCGAAAAACAGACCAGCTCCGATGAGTAAATCTATCCGCTGCGGCACGTTGAATGCGGGATCAGCTAGTTGAATGTTTGAGGGAACGTCCCAATCTGTAATGCTTACTGGAATACCCGGCTGGGTTTCAGTAATCGATTGTGCAACGATTGCTGTGATGCATGTTTGATATTCTGAAGTCCGCGACTTTAGAACGAGGTTAACCGAGTAGCCTTCGGTTTGAAAGCTAGAGTCGCCGATGCCCGACACGGCAGTAGATGACTTGACCTTTCGAAGCTGCAATGATTGTGAAAAACGAGTAGTGATGAAATGCAATTGCGATCCGGAATCCAGCAATGCTCGACAGGGTATGTATTCGCCAACATTGTTTTTTATGAGAACGATGGCCGTGGCAAGGAGCACGGCGTCAGAGGCAGAGTGAGATACAAGGGCCTGGTGAAGAGTGGACGATGCGACTGGCGGTAATGCGGTTTGAGCTACAGGAACGGGTGCTCTATTGAAATGCAACAGGCTATGATGCTTGGCCTTGCATGTATGACATGAGCCCGATTTGCAATCACGCAACATATGACCCTTTTTTAGGCAATTCAGGCACAGGGCGAGTTTCTTTGCCTCCTTTTGGCGATCGTTTGGAAACATATTTTCAAAGCGTGGGCAGCTGTAAATCTTATGCCCTGAATTTTCACATAGCGCGCAGCCATTTGACGAAGCGCTTGATGCAACGAAAGATTTTGTGCTTTGTGTACTCACTACTTTGCTAGACTTTCCAACTTGATTGATGTGCATGGCGTGATCTACATTCTCTAGAGTGCGGCATCTCTTCTCCAAAAATGCCTTTAATTTCTCCCACGAAGGTAGCTCACTGGATGACGACGTTTCCTCCCACTTAGTCTGCGTATGCTTGTCAAGCTTCTGGAGCAATGTGTGCACGAGAAAACAGTCAGCAATCTCATCCTTTTTGGCAAGCGATTCCAACGCCCTTAGATGCGAGGTGACTTTGTCTGTAAGCTCCCGCAACTTCGACGCCGACGCATCAACCTTGTCCAATCCAAATATCTCTCTGACGTGTGCCTGTAAAATGAGACGTTTATTATCGAATCGATCTTTAAGAATACCCATAGCGATGTTGTAATTAGCCTCATTTATTTCCAAGGATCGTATGGTGTCCGGAGCTACCGAGCTTTTTCGGCAACTTTGCGCATTTGTCTTTAGGTAAAAAACGATGGTGGATTTCAATTAATTTCCGTTTATTAACAAAACTTAAAACTATGCGCGGTTGAATAACATTTATTTAATTTTGACGCGTGCCCGTGGGTTTATTTTAATTGTTTTTCAGAATTGATTTTTATATTTCGTGAAGCTGCTGTTGCACACCGTTCGAAGATCGAAAAAGAATGTAAGTGAGTTACAAAGGCAGAAGGCAAAAGAACAAAACGCATGAGTGCAAAGTTAGTTATTAGTTTTATATTTTACTTTTGATTTTCTTTTTATTTTTCATTTTTAATTTTAATTTAAATTTTTTGTTTTATTTTGAATAAAAATTAATTATAAATCTTGCCAAATAAATGTGTGAATAAAACATAAAGAAAGTAATGCCTTTTTATTATTATTATTATATTTTTAATATAATTATATTTTTACAAAGAAATTTTTTTTTTCTGGAACCGAAACCATACCGGTATTTCTAAACCGAAACATATGAGAATCGGTTCACCGTTACGAAACCTTTATTCAAAGATTTTGCGTAACCTATAACCGAAATGCGAACATAACCGAAACCGTAACTGAAACCGTTATTCGTTTCGGTTTTAATCCCTGCTCACAACACAAACAGCTGTGCGTTAGTATTTTTTATTATTTCCCAACACACAACGAGGATCAATTGGCAACGCAAGGAACGCAGCCAAGAGCAAGTGGCAACGACAACAACGCAAAAGGCATCATGAGCAACGCAATGAGGAGCGAGCACGTTCAGTCCAAGGAACTGTTCGATATTTCGTTCTCGTGAACCCCGCATCAGAGCGAGATCAGTTCACTTAGCTCTGAAGTGAACTAGCAAGGAAAAATGGTGGAACTTCCGCCACGCGGCATTTCTTCACTTTTCTGACGGGCTCACAGCAAGCGGACGTGTCTTTCCTTCATCTCGAGTTTTCGCAGCAAAGTAAAAAAAAGACAACAACGACAGTGTGTACGCGGGCATCACAGCCATCAGCAACAGCAACAGTGTGTGCGCGGGCATTTCTTTTGCCACCATCAACAACAACAACAGTGTGTGCGCGGGCATTCCTTTTGCCGCAAGCAGCAACAACAACAGTGTGTGCGCGGGATTTTCTTTTCTGGCCGCAAGCAGCAACAACAACAAAGCACAGCGCAGCGCAGCGCAGCGCCATCAGCCGCAACACCCTCGTGTGTGTGTGTGTGAGGACAACGAGCCACCTGCGGAAACGCAGCACCCACATCGGCCGTGTGTATAGCCGGTAAGCTGGCCAGCGGGCCTCTTCTTATTCGTCGGCTCCGCCTATGGAGCAGTGACTCTATATCTTCAACTGTGTGCGGCGGCACAAAATTCCTTTCCTTTCCTTTTTGGAAATGGCATGCTCGCGTTTTATTTTCCCTGTGGTTCGGGGTAAATATTTTTGCGTTTAGTTTATTACAGGATTTCAGGTAACCTGATGCGAGCCCTAGGATGCGGAGGCATGGTCTGCCCAACCGGCCTGACTTGAGGCGCCGGAGACGCCTCAGAAATAGAATCTTGGTCTGTTCCGTTTTCTATTTCTGAAGCCTCTCTCCGGCGACCAGGTTTGGAAACACTTGGATACGATCCACGAACAGAATTTTGGTCCGTTCCGTTTTCTGTCCGTGGATTCGATACCAGGCGGCCGGGTCTGAGCGGCGTTGGGGTATCCGTGGGATGAGATTTTGGTCTGTTCCGTTTCTCATCCCGGGGTACAACACCCAACGCCGTCGGAAAGGGACGACTTTGTGGCCGCATCCGAACCGAGAGACTCGGGGGGCGAGAAGAGGACGACATAACGGGATTCGGGAGTTTCCTCCTCGTCCTCCTGGGTCGCTCGTGGGTTCGCATCATGGTCTTTATCAGCCGATCATCGAGCGGGAGCGTCCGCATACCCTCTGACGCTTCCGACGCTCATTCCAGCCGTCCCAGATGTTAATAAATTTCTCTATAACAGACCCTGGCCGGACTGAGACGCAGACCCCGGCTGGAAAACTTCGTTACAAAACAAAATCGATTACACTTACCTTTCTATGCTTTTAAAACGTTTGCAATCGCAAACAAAACATCAGCCAAAAAGCGATGAAACTTGGCCGGAAAAGAGACGAGAGAAAAAACAAACGTCTCACAGCATCGTTCGGCGGCAGTCAAACAAGTCAAGTAAATCCAGTATACCCATTATGATTTTGATTATGAAAATAGAAAAAAAGGAAACAAATCAGCCACATTACACAAACAACTCAATAGACCAGAGTCTTACAGAAGATCTACGTACCATAAAGCATCCAGCAACTAGCATCCAGATAAATGCATCCCATAATTGGCAGGCAAACAACAATAAAAAACTGCTGAAAATCATCAATTGCCACATCAGTGGCATCTCCGGCTCGTGGCATCTTGAGCCGCAAAAATTAGCCAACACTAAGCTTCAACATCTGGACAATGAGAGTGGACTGCAAACTTTCCATTCCTGTGGCAAATTGGCGAGAGAGCAGTACCCGTTCATTTTGATGTCCAGCAAACTCCAGAATTCGGCAAGTCCATACGTGAGCCCTGCGACATTTACGGCGATTTCTCCAATTGTCAGACGCTTGCTGTCGCGTCAAATTGGCAGCAGCGCCGGCAAAAATTGATTGGCAAGCTCCTTGGCAGTCTTAGTAGTATATTATTGCGGCTTCCAGCACAAATTGGGGGTGGGGGTGATTAATGGGTCATAAAATGTAATTGCTTTTTTAATTAAAAAGGGTCAAAAGTCATAAAAAGATCATTAAAAAAGGGTCAGATGTCATAAAAGATCATTAAGAAAGGGTCAAAAGTCATTAATTTTTATTGATTTGTCTGATTGATCGATAAAAAAGGTCAAAAGCGTGGGAAAAGGGTTAGAATGTGTAGAGGGTGGGGGAGGGAGGGGGTTCAACTGATCTCTAATTGGTCATAATGACCCCCTACTCCCTAATTAAGCGGTTATATTGACCCCCTAATCCCCAATTAAGCGATCATAAATGTCCCCCTACTCCCTAATTAAGTGATCATAAATGATGACCCTAATGAAGCGGTCATAAATAACCCTATTAAAGTGGTCATAAGAGAAAAGGTCAGAATGTGTAGACTGTTGTGACAGATACATTGATTGTTCGATCAACTAATTAACCAATTGAGTTTGGCTGAGGCAGGTACGGGGCAGGCACGGGGCAGGCACGGGACAGGCACGGCACAGCTATGGGATAGGCACAGGTGCAGTTCAGGTAAGAACTGATAGACCTGTTGATGATTTGATTAGACACGGGCTGTAGGAAAATTTTCTATCAATGACAACAAAAAGAAAATTGATAATTGTTTTTGAATAAAGTGATTTAACTGGTTTTGTCTTATGCTTAAGAAAATGCACCTTAGAATGTATGATACCGAAGGTATAAATGTGGGAGCTTTATTCTAATACTTTTCAGTTAGAACATATCAGTGAAGTGAAAAGTGTAAAGAACCGACCGTCAACACCAACTTCAGAAAATATCAAGGACAGCTCGAGGATCAACAGCTCAGCAACAGCTAAAAAACAGCTCAACAACAACTAAAAACAGCTCATCAACAGCGTTAAACAGCTCAACAACAGCTAAAAAACAGCTCAACAACAACTAAAAACAGCTCAACAACAGCTTTAAACAGCTCAACAACAGCTAAAACCAGCTCAACAACAGCTAAAAATAGCTCAACAACAGTAACACCATCAACAGATCAACACCATCAGATCAATAAGGAAAAACTCACCACCAACAACAATGAATACTCAAGGAACAAATTATTGCCCCTCGTGCCAGAACTACCTGCCATTAGGTGTTCAATGGAAACACCATGTTCGCACCGAAAGGCATAAGATGAATGCGATTGAGCCGGTAGATAGTCGGATCAAAAAGATTTCACAGGGATTCAAGGGGCGAATCCTTCATTATATGTATTTGAATGATGGAGCGGAACTTAGAATCCCTGAAGAATTTTTAAATGAAGCAGGTAATGCATTTATTCCTCACTTGATACGTGTACTACAGAGCTATGATTCAGTGAAAGTAAATTTCGAACTTTTCGCTGAATACGTGCTTTTAAAAGAAAATGAGTCATTGATTGAAATAAAGTCATTCCAAAGCCGAATGGAAATCGCCTACACCAGTAGTGATTTATATCAATTATTTGAAGAGCACTCAAAACAAATAATTGCTGGAATTCCTGGAAGAGTTCCAGGAAAAGGATAGTGGATCTGCTCTGTTTGGTATAAAGCGTTTGGAAATGAATTGTAATAAACAAAAGAATGGTTGTTTATTCGGCGGAACCTCGTTCCGTACTGTCTGTTTATTATGAATGGAATCTTCGTATTTATAACAAATAGAATTATAACTAAATACATTTGGTTCTTAGGTATCTAATTAATGTAGGTTGGGTGTATGATATTATATGTGGCTAAACTGCTGACAACAGCGGAAGAGCCCAGGTGTATGTAGTATACATGCATGTGTGCATACATGGGTCAATCATCAGTTGCGCTAAACGGCTAACTGCAAATGCGCTCGACATACTGACCTTCAAAAGTGATCATATGTCGAGTGTATAAAAATGCTTATGCTTACTTATTTCGATTGATTCATGTTTACACTATTACGTATTCATTTGGAATACTCTACATAGTACTGGGTATACTACACCTCCCCTTTTTAGAGAAATAACGTAATATTATGAAGTTATTTTATTAGAACTTTATAGTGTGCTTATATCGAGATTTTTTTTTTTTTTTTGTATTTATATTTTATATTGGTAAGTGTTATATATATATTTGTATGTATTTTTCAAAATGTATTAAAAGTAATAAGTAAAGAAAGATATTGAGTAAAGTTATTGGATAATTATGTAATTTTTATATAAAAATGAAATGTGCTTTGACATAATAATGTATTAATATATATTTTCAAACGATATGTATTTTGTTTTTTTTTCTTTTTTTTCCATATTTTTTTCTATGCTTATGAATGCTTGTTCTTGTTGCATGCTTATTCTTATGTAAGATCATACTAAAAATAATTACGAAATATAAGTTTTTAACCTATCCTTATGTACTTTTTGTTTTTTATTCCTCATGTCCGATATTATAATATTATCATTATCATCTAAGCTTTCTACCTTATAGGGTCCCGTATAATTAAAATCTAACTTATGACCTGTTTCGTTCCTTAATAGAACTTGGTCTCCTATCTTTACTGTAAAATTATTCGCTCTTCTATCATAATATTCCTTATTTTTAGCCTTATGCTTTTCTAGCATTATCCTAGTTCTTTTATAAGCTATTTCTAATCTATACTTAACCTCTTTAGCATAATCATCCACGTTATATAGTGGTGCTATCTTATCTACTCTATTGAAATATGATGGCAAGTTGCTTTGTCTGCCAAAAACTAGTTCATATGGACAGTAGCTGTGTGCCATAGATGGAGTTGTGTTGAAACAGTAAACGAAATATTGAAGCCATACGTCCCAATCCGTTTTATCAACAGATATGTATGAACGTATGTATTCATTAAATGTCTTATGACTTCTTTCGACTGTTCCAACTGTCTGGTGGTGATGTGCTGTAGACGTTATATTGTCTACTTTCAAATATTTGCACAAGTCATTAATTATTGAATTTTTATATTCAGTTCCCATGTCCGTAATGAACGTCTTCATTGGACCGAACTTCAGTATAAATGATTCAAAGATTGCTTTTGCAATAGTATTAGCATTTTTGTTTGGAACTGGAATAGCTACAAGATATTTCGTTAAATCGCATATCAATGTAATTGCGTATTCGTTACCATTTTCAGATTTAGGTAGCGGACCTATAGTATCCACTATCACTCTGTCAAATGCACACATTGGTGTGTCCGTAATGGTTAGAGGTGTCTTTGTATGTTTCGTTATTTTTGATCTTTGGCATTTTGGACATCTACGTACGTACTTTATAATTTGACGCGTCATATTTTTCCAGTAGTAGTGTCTTCTAATCTTTTGTAATGTTTTAGTAATGCCATTATGACCGCCTTGTATGGGATCGTCATGATATGTAGACAATATTGCTTCTTTTTCTTTTTCATTATTAATTGTGGTCACCGGCTTGAGTAGCGCTACTCTTAATGATTTTAATATACTATTGCCCAATTTTTTAAAAGTATCTATTGAAACGAATTCAAAGACCTTTTCCCACGGTGCCACTTTGAGTTGGCTGACTTTATGTATACCGGCTTGCATTTCAAGCCTTTGGAAAAACTGACCTAAGTCAAAAGTTCCATTGGTGTACAAATCGCCAACATCAATTCTTGCAATGACTTCCTTTCCATGCTTAAAATAACATTTCTTATTTGTTATATGCAAGGCCACTACTTTTCGTACATCGTCATTTTTGATGACTTCATATACGTTGGGCTTAGAAGCTTGTTCAATATTTCGCCTAAGCAAAATATTTTTTTCATTTTCTTCCCCTGCGCAGGGTTTATTTTGTCTACTTTGTTGCCTGGTAGTGACTTTCAGGACTTGTTTTTGCATTTCTTTTAGTTGTTCGATGGTTATCCTTGACAACGCATCAGCAACATAGTTATCCTTTCCCTTAAGGTACTCCACAGTA